>BPLR01001893.1:0-130155 GCA_021605095.1 Caerostris extrusa
TAAGCAATTCTAGAGTAAGATTCTGTGCCGAGTACTAAAAGCAATTCTAGAGTAAGATTCTATACCGAGTACTAAGCAATTCTAGAGTACGATTCTATACCGAGTACTAAGCAATTTCTAGACTATTGAAATTAATAGAGTAAAACTGATTTGTTCGTGTCCATCAAGGATCCATGGACTACATCCTCATATATCAATTTAAATACTAAGCAATTCTAGAGTCCGATTCTATACCGAGTATTAAGCAATTTCTAACTATTGGAATTAATATAGTAAAAACTGATTTGTTCATGTCCATCAGAATCCACAGACTACATCATCACATGTCCATTTACTTTAAAAAAAAATATAATTGGCAATTTTTTAGAAAGATTATATTACTATACACAAGATTACATTTCTTTATTCTTCATCGCAAATAAGAATATCAGATTCGTTTGTACCATATACTAGTCTAATACAAGATCGCTATCTCTCTCTCTTTTTTTTTTTTATTAGTATAATATTGATTCCCCAAAACAAGTTGTATTTTTAAAATGACACTCAATACCGTCGATGCAGTTGCTAAATAATACATTAAAATGAGATCTGAATGAACACATATTTGTTAGCCAACTTTTTGGCATTAATTTAACAGTGCAGTTGTATAATAATACAACATATCTAATAGTTGAAATTAGAATCTTATAATACTATTTCATAATTGATAGAATTAGTTCATAGTAGGATGACAGTCACATTAAATTAACACAAAATAGCACTATTAAAAAGTAATATATATATATACATTTTTAAGTCATCTGTAAAAAATATTTATTTATTCATTTAATTGTATAAAAATCTAGATCTTAGTTGAAATAAAATTCAGAATCAATGGTAAATACTAATAGCTCTAGAAACACATTTCATAACAGAATATTATATAGTTCCTAATTTATATCTAAACAACCCCTTTCTGAAATATTCCTTCGTATTTTTATCTAAAAATTTTAAATGTGAATAGATTCTATTATACAGAGTTGAATAGGCTATTTAATATTTTATATTCCCTTTATCATAACTTTGTCTGAAATATCATATTTATGTTTAATAGTTACTATCACAGATTTTCAATACAACTGGCATGTTTTAAATTTTTTTTATTAAAAGTTAAAACTATTTTTTAATTTTAGAAATGTAATAATATTTTATGTGAATTGCATTTATAGAAATAATAAAAACATATAAATATACTTCATTTAATTGAATAAAAATGACTTATTTGTTTTGATATTTATTTGGAAGAAGAATTCGTCTTCAAATTTTAATGTCTGCCAGATTTTAATACAATCATATCTGCCTTTAATTTACCTTATTTTAAACAATGAATGTCGAATTTTTTAATATTGAAATTTACTTAAAAAAAGTTAAAGAGACGTACATATTTTACATATTTTTTTACTTGTGCAATTAACTTCATAAAAAAAGAAGAAAATCTTTATTTTTAAGATGAAATGCATTGATAAAAAATGATAATCATCAGGAAAAAAAAACTCCAACAATGAATTATCAAATAAAAATATGAAAAATATTTTAGTCTTCATAGAAAATAGTTAATTTTTTTAATTCATTCACATAATTGATTACTATTAAGTTAACTGATTGACTTTAACTAACTATTATATTCATTAGAAAAAATATAACAAGTTTTAGGAATGTTATAAACAAGCCTCAAAAACTGAAATACTAATTTAAATATACCACAAAAATTAAAGAAAATTGCTACTCCATGACATTAAATTAAAATAAAATTTATAGGAAATGAATATTATAAGAACACTTGTAGGTAAAATAATCCTTAAATTTCCACTATTGATAATTGAATATAAAATTAATTATTTTTTTTCTCCCAAGAAGTTTGGATATTGATTTTCCTATTAACATATAAGAAATTAAATTAATGTACTATTCTAGATACAAGATCGTTATCTACGTAATTCTTTTTTTCATTTCTATAATATTGTTTGCCCATAAAACATGTTTTATTTTAAAATTACATTTATTACAGTCGATGCAATTGCTAAGTAATACATTAAAATACGATTTCAATCAATACATATTTGTTAGAAAACATTTTTGGAATTAATATAAAATCGGCAATATTTGATATCTAATACTCATTATATAAAAGATTAAGTATTCTTATTTAGTGATAAGTATTCAAATTAAGGGGAATTAAAAGACTTCTGCATAGTATTTAAAAGTAAAATAAGTTTTACTTATCACAACATTTAAATTTTCTTCATAACTTTTCTAATCGTTCCATACCTTAAATATACTTTAAAAAAATCATTTATTTCTTGTTGTACACTTTTAAAATCAAACATCTTTAATTTGATAATCTTTAATTTGACTTCTGCATAGTATTTAAAGTAAAATAAGTTTACTTATCACAACATTTAGTATTTTCTTCTTAACTTTCTAATCGTTCCTTATCTTAAATATTCTTCAAAAAAAAAAAAATTATTTCTTTTGTACACTTTTAAAATCAAACCAATTATTTATCTTTAATTTAACTTCTGCATAGTATTTAAAGTAAAATAAGTTTTACTTATCTGGCATTTAGTATTTTCTTCTTAACTTTTCTAATCATTCCTTATCTTAAATATTCTTCAAAAAAATCATTTATTTCTTCTTAAACACTTTTAAAACCCAAACATCTTTAATTTGACTTCTGCATAGTTTTAAAATAAAATAAATTTTACTTATCACAACATTTAGTATATTTTTCTTCATAACTTTTCTAATCGTTCCTTATCTTAAATATTCTTCAAAAAAATATATATATATTTCTTGTTGTACACTTTTAAAACCAAACATCTTTAATTTGATAATTTTTAATTTGAGTTCTACATAGCATTTAAAGTAAAATAAGTTTTACTTATCACAACATTTAATATATTTTCTTCATAATTTTTCTAATTATTCTAATTTTAAACATTCTTTAAAAAAAACACATTTATTTCTTGTTTACTTTTAAACCCAAACATCTTTAATTTGACTTCTACATAGTATTTAATGTAAAATAAGGTTTCTTCAAATACTATTTAAGTCAAATCTAACATTTAGTATTTTCTTCATGACTTTTCTATTCCTCCTTATCTTGAATATTCTTCAAAAAAAGCATTTATTTCTTGTTGTACACTTTTAAAATCAAAAATCCATGATTTAATATCGTCAACAAATCTTTAAAGAAAAGATAAAGACAGCATTTATTTCAAGGAAACTTCAACATCTTTTAGCCTGACCGACCAGGGCACATACTAATGTCAGGGTCACGCTTCTAAAATGCCAACTCCTTTGACGAAGCGATGTAGCGAAAGTCACCACTGCAGCAAGCACAAAAAAATAACTCTTCTTCTTCAGAAAAACAAAAACAAAAAAAAAGCGTATTTCAGTGCATAATTACGGCCATAAACACTGCACTAGAACTCTCTCTGTGTGTCTCCAAGACTCAACTTTCATCTATCTCCCAGAAGAATCCAGAGACGACAAGTAACGTTAGATTTCTCTGTTCAGGTGTGGACACTGCTTTAAAATCAAATCTCTGCAGAGAACTGAATGATCAAAAACCGGCTTCTCTGCAGTTCTGGAAATACGTCTGCCACGCCAAGAAGGTAATCGCAGTCTAGTTTGTCCGCAGAACTCTTTACTCTCAATTTTGGTGTTCCTTTTCTCACGTGGTGTGGAGGAACCACGACGTGAAACCGATTTTTTTGAGGATTGGTTTTGTTTTTTGTTCGGTGTAAGCGGTTTTGGAAAATAGATTAATAAGTCAGTCGCAGGGTACTTTGTGTCCTCGAGCAGGATGAAAGATGGTATTTAGTAAATACTGATCAAGAATGTCAAGAACCTCGTTCAGTTTGTAGCTGGGGTCGGTTAACTTAGTCAATAAAAAGCTTTTAGATTATTAACTTTATCTGAGATATCTGACTTACATCTGATTAACTTTTATAGAGTTGAAGGGACTTATTACCTTTTTATCATAACTTCCTCTGAAAAATCATATTTATGTTTAATAATTATTCTCATAGTTTTTCAATACAACAATGCATATTTTAAAAATCCTTATTTTTATATTTTTATCAATATGGTGTAAAAAAAAAAAAGGGGGGGGAATCCCACTTTTTCATTTGGGAAAAAATTGTAAAAATTTTTAGCTCAATTTTAAAATTACATACATTTATAACTCAATATATATATATTACTCAATATATATTTAAGAAATTTTGCTAAAAAAAAATCTAATATTTTTACCGAAGTTACACATGTTTCCACATTCTGTTTAGAAGTTAAAAAATTCTTTTACCAATTTCCTTATACACTGAAGTGACAAAAGTCATGGGATAGCAATATGCAAATTTTCAGATGGCAGTAGCATCGCGTAGAACAGGTATAAATGCGCAGTTTTGCAGAGCTTTCATTTCTGTTCAAGTTATTCATGTGAAAGAGGTTTTGACGTGATGGTGACCGCGCGACGGGAATTAACAGACTTTGAAAGCGGAATGTTAGTTGGAGCTAGACGCATGGGTCATGCCATTTCGGAAATCGTTAGGGAATTCAACATTCCCAGGTGTCAAGAGTGTGCCGAGAGTATGAAATTTCAGGCATAACATCCCACCATGTACAGCGCAGTGGTCGACCGCCTGCACTTAACGACCGAGATCGGCGACGTCTGAAAAGAGTCGTAAATTTAACAGAAAGCAACACTGCTTCAAATAACCGCAGAAATCAATGGGACGTACAAGGGACTTGTCTGTTAGAACTGTGGGGAGAAATTTGGCTTTCTTGGGCTATTCCAGCAGAAGACCGACTCGAGAGTGCCTTTACTGACAGAACGACCTCGCTTGCATCGACTCTCGTGGGCACGTGAGCATATCGGTTGGTCCCTAGATGAATGGAAAACGTGCTTGGTCCGATGAGTCACGATTTCAGTTGGTAAGAGCTGATGGTAGAGTTCGAGTGTGGCGCAGACCCCACGAAGCCATGGACCCAAACTGTCAGCAAGGCACTGTTCAAGCTGGTGGTGGCTCCGTAATGGTGTGGGCTGTTTTTTTTTCATGGCAGGGATTTGGTCCTCTGGTGCGACTACATTGACTGGAAATGCTTATGTTCAGCTACTTGGAGATCACTTGCAGCCATTCATGGACTTCATGTACCCAAACAACGATGGGATTTTTATGGATGACAATGCGCCATGTCACCGGGCCACAACTGTTCGCGATAGGTTTGAAGAACATTCTGGACAATTCCAACGAATGATTGGCCACCTAGATCGCCCGACATGAATCCCATCGAGCATTTATGGGACATCATCGAGATCTGTTCGGGCTCAAAATCCTGCACCATCAACGCTTTCACAATTATGGACGTCTATCGAGACAGCATGGCTCAATATTCCTGCAGAAGACTTCCAACGACTTGTTGAGTCCATGCCACGTCGAGTTGCTGCACTTCGCCGGGCGAAAGGAGGGCCGACACGATATTAAGAGGTATCCCATGACTTTTGTCACTTCAGTGTATATCTTCTAAAGATTGATATTTCAGAGCAAATATATTAATAAAACCTATTCCTATTCTGAAATTATTTACACTGGATGTATTGATTTATATAAATTTTATGCAGTTAAATTAGATCAAATATCAGATTCAGAGCCAAAACAGCCTGGGATACAGCGCTTTAAGTTTCCAAAAATAGTGTATCCGAGTTCAAAACTGGACAAGTGAAGCTGAATAGAGACATTTCATTTCGTGTCTGTGCAGGAAGAGGATATGCTAATTATTAATGCGAAATATTCTTCCTTTGACCTCAAAGCAAGAAATTAGCTCCCTTTAGACAACTCCTAGCTCCTTAGAAATTAACTCCCTGGCATGACAGCTCATGGTGGGCCAAGGCCCTCCATCCCTACTGGCAGATTTCGAGACAGGAGATGGTTTCTTTTAAGGGGTAGGGATGTCCGCTCTACGATCAACGGTCATATTAGACCGGGACCTACGGTTTAAAGTGGATTCCAAACTATAAAAACATCCATGGCACTGCCGGGATTCTAACCGAAATCTGTGGCACCGAGCATCAGAGCTCTAATCACTGACCTCGCTCCAATCACTCGTTCTAAATTTATGAAGTTAAAAAACTTTGAAGTAGTGCATTCTTATGAATAAAAAATTTCATAAATTGAAATGTATAAGAACGTAAATACATGTCCCAAATTTCAGCAACAATTTTTTTAAGCCGGTTTAAATCTTCAGTTCGCAGTTTTCATAAGTTTAGAATGAATTGAATCGCCGTTTATATTTGAGGTATATTGCAATTTATCAGAAAATTTTACTTCTATATAAATTATTATAAATAAAGGGATAAGTAATTCTTTCGTACAAATAAATATAAAAAGAGTCATCCTTATAAATGTTGCAGAATTAATATTCAGAATGCAGCTATTATAATAGAATGATTTCTTTATAGAAAAAAAAGTAATTACACATATAATTTGATCAAGAGAAGTTTTTGATAAGATTTAAAATTGTGACCTACAAATATCATAATTTCAGCCTATAATCTATGAATTGTATTCTGTAAAAAATCGAATTTTCTAGTGTGTGGATTATAGGTCGCTTACAATCTTCGGACATTTTATTTCGGAAAATTCAATTCTAAAAACGGCCAGCAAAAAAATGCTTTTTACCAACAAAACTTTGTGCTAGAGAAAAACATATGGTTTTTCTTTATATTAAAAATATTGTAACTGTTATTACCAGGGGTGGGGAGGCGAATAAAAAAAATTTCAGATTCCTGAGTCGGATATTTTATACCGTCTCCAAACTCTTTTTTGGCAATTTTATGTATTATGATCTTTACAAAGGAAATTAATGAAATTTGCGAAATAAATTCAATGACTTTTATTGAACTCATATATCTATAAAAACAACTTTTTCCTAATAAAGTACTTTTTACAAATTTAAAAGGTGTTAAGTCACTTAAAAGACATTTACTCTAAATCTGCTTACAGGGAAGAAAAAAATATATATATATAGCAAATGAACAGGTACCAAAGTATTATAGAATAGCTTAAGATAATGAAAAGGAAATTGCACATTTTAATCACAAAGATGCTATATTTATAATGCATCAAAAAATTTCTTAATAATAGAATAGCTTCTATGAAATCTTTTATTGGTGATCCTAGATAGCTTTTTATTAGCCTCAGGGCTGAGAAAGCTTCTCACCTTAGGGCTAAGCCTAAGCCAACTCACTAGTTGCTAAAGCAGTCACTGTCATTACTACTGGTTGTATACAAGGGGATGTATACAATAATATGAGGGATACAATTGAATTATCTTCTTAACATTAATTCTTAGAATTTTGAAAAAAAATATAAATTATTTTTATAAAATAGTCAGGATTCGGATTTTTATTCCAGCTACTGCTTCCTACTTTGGAAGCAAATATCATGATAAGATAAATAACAAAATTAGACTAGATAACAGATAACAAAGATAGAGAGATATATATAAATAAAATGAATAGCGAAATTATACTAAAAGGAAGACGCGTATCATACATCGATGCGTATTAGTGTATGAAAATGCCTTCAATTAATTAGAATTAGAATTAAAAACATTTTAAAGAAAGTCAAACTAATAATTAATTGTGATGCTGATCAAGATTTTCATCTCTTTAGAAAATATGAAGATTATAAATAATTGATTAAATGTCTCTTTTATTATCACCCTAGTCTTTTAAAATGCATAGCTTTAAATTTATGACGTAATTAATATATCTGTACAGTAGTTGTTTCAAACACAGAATTTCACTTCTGAAGGCTCTACTATATATATATATATAAATAATTATATATATATATAAATTATATATATAAATAATTATATATATATATATATATATAAATAAATAATTATATATATATATATATATATATATATATATATATAAATAGAGCTTCAGAAATAATCTTTAAAAATAAAAAATGTTTTAATTTTATTTCACGAGTATTAAAGCAGAACTTGATTAGTATATGATAAGCGAAAAGAGTAAGTGCGAATTTTGGGCCGCTGGGTATTATATGAAACTTTTTTTTTTTTTTTCCAGTCAAAGTTTGCGGGATATACAGGAATTGTGGAATTTAGGCAGGAAATTATGGTACTTGAATACGATAGTTTTTATTTACATATATATTTAAAAGTGTAGCTTACAAATTTTGGTTCTTTGCAAAGTTTTCAAACATAGAATTTCCAGCCCCCCCCACCGCTCAAAAGGATTCATGCACATGCTTAAAATTTGTAAATCATATATCGTCTTTCTTTTCAGAGTTATTTAGTTTCAACAACGAACAAATCTGTACTAGGATGAGTAGGAGATTCATACTAAGTCGTTAGTTCACATTTTTTTTTTTTTTTTTTTTTTTAATCTATTACAAAAAAAAAAAAAAAATAATAATAATAATAATAATAATTACAAATTTCTATTAAACCTACCAATATATTAGCATAATATTTTTACTGAATCAGATAAGACATGTAAAAGCACAGATAATATAATAAGACACAGATAATATAAAAGCACAGATAATAATCAGATAAGACACGTTAAACTGCTTAAGACACGTAAAAAGACGTTTAAATTGAATCAAATAATTTAAAAGAGATTTATTAGCTTGTGTTTGTTACTAACTTGCTCACAATTAGAGAATATTGTGATTTCAAATAAAAACTGTGCATATAATAAAATTTTTTGTTGAGTGATCGCTGGTGATAAAATACGATAAAATGAAACTACACATGGAACAAGAATAGTTAAATTTATTCACTATGTTTGATGGTATAAAACAATACAAGGTTATAAAAGCACAACGTGTTATCAGCGGGTTGAACCTCAGCCCCTAATGCTCATCAGCGGAGCACGTTGCTACTGAGCTACGAGTCGGGCATGAAGACTTTTCCAACAATCGGTTGTATTTGGCTAGTCTCTAAACGGAAGATTGATTTCAGGCCATCTAATCAGTTAAGTCTTAGGACAATGTATTCGTGTGAGATTCAACATACAAGAACTATCTTTCTGTAGTTGAATGTCACACCTTTCCTTATTTTTGTCAATAACTTTTGATGTTTGTCCATATGCAACTACAAAAATGTAATAAATGATTGTTTTATAACCACGGGCCCATCATAAGTGACCCTATTTTTCCCTTTCACAATGTAAATTGAAAACTCCATTTTAAAAACTTTGTTAGTACAGATTTCCATTTCCTGTTAATTGAGCGTAGAATATCAATGCATTACTTAATATGATTTTTTTAATATTTCGTTACAACAGAATTACGCAAATCTTAACATAATATTTTTTTTACAAATATTTAAATTTAAGTTTGCAATTATTAAAATAAAATGAGATATCCATGTTAGTTACTTGCAGAATATCGGTATAATTTTTTGTTAGACTGTGTGTTTAATGGTATGATTATTGCATACCTTCAATGTCCCCCATTTATTTTATTTTCTATCATACTTTATTATGGTCATGCCTTACGACAGATGTAATCTAATAGACTATTGCTGTCTTCTTATTTATAATAGCATTTATAGCACACACGATTAACCCAATATCCTACAAAAACAATTCACTTATATAGATTTATTTGGTATGTAGATGATTGTATATAACTAATTTTTGTCAGAAATTATCTTTATGGACAATTGAATTTAATATTTTTCCTCGTATTCCTTATCACATAAAAGAATAAGAACGAGATAATTGTATTTGAAGACCAAATGTAACATATTTAAATTTGTGAAAAACAGGCACGTAATAAAATTTTAAAAACATATTTAAAATAATCGAAACAAAAGGCAAATGATGTTAAAAGCGCCCTAAATTTTAACAATGATATTCCATCAATTTTTCCTTCTTCTTTTTTTGTAAACGAGAATACTGACAGGCAAAGGATTAAATTCATCCAAATTGAATTTAAGACGATTATAGTACGTTAATAATCTTATATCGCGAAATTATTCTTTACGAATCTAGTCATAAACATGGGATTCACACTCAGCCAGTAGAAAATAAAACTCCTTAAAGGTGATAGCTTTGCACTTGACATAATTATTCATTTCATGTACTCTTTCAAAAGTTGTGATGGATTATTCCTCTTTAATGGTTGTGCTCTGGATGTTTTTTTTATCTTATTTTACTCCATAATACCAATGCAATTTAGTTATTAACTGTCATTTTAAAAACGCTTTAAAATAATAAAAGTATTTGCTGTAACGATAAAAATGAAACAGATCAGAAATGTAAATGGCTTTTTCAACAATTCAAAAATAAGTTAAAATTATGGAGCAATAACATTGAGGTAATAATAAAATAATAGTCAATAAAGTCAATTAAATAAGTCATTAGAGGCATTCAAAAATGTTGGACATTTATTTATGAATGTCTTTTGAAACTCAGATTTACCAAAAATACATCTCAAATAATGTTGTTAGTATGTGTGTAAAGCTCTGGCACTCAATGTCAAAGGTTTTCGGTTCGAGCAGTACCATGGATATTTGTAGTGGTTCGAAATCCACGTTAAACTGTAGGTCACTTTCTAATTAGTTCTCATGAACAACAAAAGACCATAGAATGACAAAGCAGGGGTTGAGCGTAGTGAATAATGGTATGTAGTATAATAATACATTTTTTTTAAAAAGATTTTTTTTTTAAAGTTTCTCCTGATAATTACTGTTTTTCAATGAAATATATTTTTAATTAAACTACACAGTTTAAACGGGGCCTGATGAACGAGTGACTGATACTCGATGACCCAAGTTTCAGGTTCGAGTTCCGGCGGTGGCATGGATGTTTGCAGTGGTTCGAATCCACTTTAAACCTTAGGTCCCGGTCTCATATGACTGTAAAGCGTTGGGCGTAGGACTGAGAACCCTACTCTGCAAAAAGAAAACATCTATTTCGGAATCTGCCACTAGACAGACGCCCATGTTCCAACATGGAATGTAGTGCCGGGGAATTAGTTAATACGTATGCAAAAAAAAAACAATGTCTCTCTTTGCTTAAGAAAATATTAATTATTTTTTTTTTTTTTTGCAAATAAACTATCATCTGATTTTCATTTACTGTAACATTTCAAGAAATTTTTTATTTCTCATCTGAAATCCAAAATTCAAACAATTTAAATAATTTTACAAAATAAATAAATTAAAAAATTAAACAAAATTTAATTAACACACACATTTTTGTTTACAAAATCCCTGAATATATATATATTTTTTTAGCGATCAATTTTTACCCCCTTATCTAAAAAAATTAAACTTTTCTAATCAGTAAATGAATTGAAATTCATTTCCTTACATTTATTTTTCAAATAAGTAACTATTTGCTTGATTTATTAGATTATATCTATTTACTTATTATTTTTTTTAAATATGAGCAAAGCAATTTAATTCCACGGAGATATATTTTTATTCTCATAATAGGATGAAAAAAAAAAAAAAAAAGCGATTTCACTTTTTCTTTGATAAAGTTAAATAAAAATAATCATCAAATTAAATACTTTCATTTTATAAAAAATTATCTAAATTTGCTTTTACGGAATTTTTTTTAAAACTAGTTAAAAATTTTTCCATATTAAATACACTTAATTAAAAGCAATTTATTTGATAATATTTATTTTCAGTTAAAAAGTACAATCAAATTTTTGGATTAATAACCGCAAATGACCTCTCAATTTCCATTAAAGTTTAACAACCTGTGAAATTAAGGTGTTTATTTCCTTCCAAACATTTTACAGATTTCATAAAATAAACAATAGTTAAATGCTTTTTTTTTTTTTTTTTCTTTTTTTTCTTCTTTAATGGCTTCCTCGTTTTCTGCTAATAATCATATCAAAATATTTTAACTGGAAACCAATTCTCATACATATATAGTTTCGTATATAAATAACTACAATCTTTTTAACATTTTGTTTAGAAAGCACACAATGCATTATCATTAAACATGTGAGTGTATTAGTATAGCAAACAAGGATGTAACGCTATACTAAACACTCGTTATTAAAGAACCTTTTAACCACAACGAATCCTGTTCGTCTGTTGACAAAACTAATCGAAACAATAGTGGGAATTCGAGTGTTTAAGGATCCCGAAAAACAAAACGGAAACGGAGTAACGGCGTGATGTAATTGCTCGTGACGTCACATCCCATTGTTTTCCCGCCGACGCACGGGCGGCTTCGAATGGTGGGTTCAACGACCTGCTCAATCCCGATCGAGAGCGAAACTATGCGACCCCAAGTTGTGATGGAAAAAACCGTATGACCTTCACCGAAGGCCGATTCGACGCCGACTTACCTACCTTCGCTGAGTTCGTCTTTCGAATCCACCCTGCTCAGATCCAGAGGTGACAGAGTGGGTGTTGCTTTCGGTTGGAATCACGTTCACCTGACTTAATTGAAGGGCAAGTGAGAGGCCTTGACTTCTTCCTAGATTTTGAAACAATTGTTGATATTGCAAGAATCTTTTCATCGTAGTTTATATTTTATTGCATTTTTTTTTTTTTTTTCAAGTTTGAAATAAAATCTTGTTTACTTGCCCATTGATAATGAAATTAAATATAACGGAAATGATGACGTAACAACCATGCGCTGAATGACGTAAATGTTATAATTTTATATTGTTCAGCAATAACCCCGGAATCTTTTGAATGAACTTTGCCACGAGTCGAGCATGAAAATAATCGCAATGTGCGTAGCTGGTGAGCAATAGGGCTACTACTACTTCACCACAGCACATCACTCTCCCTAGAGCTGAGTTGCCCCTACACAGTTTGGGAATGATGTGGGTGAGAAGTCTGATTGGGCTCTTGACGCTCTACAGTCATATGAGACAGGACTAACGGCTTAAAGTGGATTCCGGAACCACTACAAACATCACTGGGACTCAAACCCAAAACCTGTGGTACCGAGCACTAGGGGCCATTCAGGCCCCGAACATTAAGACGGAGGTTCCATCCGCTGGCCGCTTTGTTGTAGACACTGTTTCAAAAATCAGAGAGTCGATGGTGTTTGGGATGTTCAGCTTCTTGTTTCGTTAATCGGACTACCTGGTGGGAGTTTTCCGGGTTTTTCCCATACAGTATGCAAATGAGGAGTAGTTCCCCCTAAAAGGCTAGCTTACCTGAGCGATGCAGAGCCAGACTTCTACCCACGGGTGCTCCATCACAACAGAAGCTGCGCCTTTCCCTCTACCCATGAGTATATTACTTATAGGATGTCCTTCTAGCTCTGCAGGATACTGAGGATTAGACACATTATTTTCATTTATCTCCGAAAGTATTATTAAATAAATCATAGATATCTTATCAATCTTCCATTAAAACAGTACATTGTTTGCACAATATCCTGCGTGATGTTAAATGAATATAGTTCTTTATAACTATGCTATGGCCCATATAAAGATTCTAAGGATATCCTTTCCTCCACTTCTTACATTACTATGTAAGAAGTGGTTTAAAAGAAGACGTTTTACATTCCTTTACCTGTTATCTGGCGTTCGAGGCTTTTTTTTTTTAATTTTAAGGAAAACGGAAAATTATAAAAACACGGATATATCTTCTTTACGGACCACGGATATTTCGCGCTTTATTTTTAGGGGGAGTGGCATATATGTAATGAGCATATGTGCAAGGCTTTTTTTTTTTCGATGTTAATGTAAAAAAAAAAAAAAAAAATGTATAACAGGTAGGGAAATTTTTCATTTGTAAATTAAAACTATATTTGTCAAACTATCTCTAATTGTCGACTTAGATCGAGGTCTCAATGTAAAGCAATGGTGTGTTTTTAACATTAACCATTAAATTGAATTAATTCTTTAATGAGCGGTTAAGTTAACAGTTATGTTCATAGTATAAAGCATAACATGTTCATAGGCTGACACATAGATGAAGCTACCAGTTTTAAATCCATATGATTTTTAGTTATCCCTCACCTTCAAAAGACACGTGTATAAATTTGACAGCTGTTGCACTATTAGTATGCGAGTTATAACATTTTTAGTGAAGCAACTTTTGTTAGTTTAAAAAATGGATACAAAGGAATTTCGTGTGTTAATAAAGCATTGCTTTTTTGAGAAAAAAATACTATTGAAGCCAAGGCTTGGCTTTGATAAACATTATTCGGACTTTGCACCAGGAAAATCAACCGTAGAGAAATGATTTGCTAAATTTAAAAGAGGCGAAATGAGCACCGAGGACGATGCACGCCCCAAAGAGGCTGTTACCGATGAAAACATCAAAAAAGTCCACAAAATAATTTCTGATAACCGTAAAAGTGAAGTTGATTGAGATAGCTGAGACCCTAAAGATATCAAAGGAACGTGTTGGACATATCGTGAATGAATATTTGGATATGCGAAAGCTCTGTTCAAAGTGGGTGGGTGCAGAGCTCTACAATCGACCAAAAAGAATAAAGAATTGATGATTCTAAGCAGTGTTTGGAGCTGTTCAATCGTAATAAACCCGAATTTTTGCGTCGATATGTGACAATGGATGAAACATGGCTCCATCATTTCACACCGGAGTCCAATCGACAGTCAGCCGAGTGGACTGCACGTTATAAACACTAAAAATGCTATAATTCACATACTAATAGTGCAACAGCTGTCAAATTTATACACATGTCTTTTGAAGGTTATGGTTAACTAAAAATCATATGATTTAATATTAGTAGCGCCATCTATGTGTCAGCCTAAGAACTTTTCAGTCCACTGTTATGTACATGAATATTATACAACTAACCATATTAATTTCAATTTTAATATAAAAATATATTTATTGGGAGACCTACCAAGAACATTTTTACATCTGTGTGTAAATTTTATGTATCCAACAATTGCACTAATTTTTTTTTTTCATCTGCTGAAATTTAATTTTTTTTAATTCAATATACTAAGTTGAATTAATTAAATTAGCATATTTTGATTTCAGTCTTTTTGTTTAAATTTTATATTAAGAGATATTTTCATAAAAATATTTGTTGTTAGAAATTTTTAATCACAATATAAATGTACAATAATAATCCTTATTTTTTAAATATTCTAAACTTGTGTAGAGTTAAAAATAGCACAGCTACGAGTGCAAGAATTGATTTTAACTGGAGTAAAATTTAACATAACTAGCGATATGCTAAAAAAATCTTTCCCTGTGAAAGAACTTAAATTTTTAACAGATGTTAAAATCAACGGCTAATATCAATCCTTGCTATCCAAAAGAGTTGAATATATTGGCACCAAAGTTGTGAAGCACTATTAAATAATTACTACAAAACCTTTCCTATCCAAAGAATTAAAAAATAAAAGTAGTCAACTCCAACGCCATCTAACGCCCACTTCGCGTAACTAAAAATGAGTTAATTTTTATTTCGCCAACAGGGATTGACTGCAAATTCTCGACAACGTAATTAAATTAATAGTTAATATTTGCACAAGACTATTAAATATTTTCTAATATTAAAATATATGCCTTTTCATTAAATTAAAAGTGGGTCATGCTTTCAGTTTAAATCTTACCTAAAAGTCTTTTAATAAAAACTATTAATTAATTTTTTTAAATAAAATTCCCAATGTGGGGTCCTAATGATACACACAAACTTGAATAATAGTATAATTTTTTAAGAAGAAATTCAATCTAAATTTTTTTATTTTGTAAAAACAACATTTTTTGGAAATAAAATTATGTTGCTTTCTACTATGTCAAAACATTTCAGTTGGTCTTCAATAAAATAAATTTAGCATAACTGGATGAATATTAAAATTTTAATTTATGTACAATCATGTTTTTTTTTTTTTTGCCCTGTTTCATCTTTTGTAGAAAATTTTCAAAACATCTTAAGATGTTAGGATCAGAATTTCCTGCACTCATTCATAATTGATCATTAGGATCTACACAGAGATGTTGAAATTTCTCCAAAGTGACACTATCTAGAACTAATAGATGCAAATCGTTTTCAATGTAAGATTATTTTAATTGTGAGAAATGATGATAAACAATAAATCTCATGCTTGAATGATTTTAAATACTACCAATTTGTATATTTCTAATACTTCCAAATGTATAATAGATGGCGGCACAATTTATTTTACAATTTATCAGAATTTTTTTTATAACTTCATTTAAAACCCTGCTCCAAGTCTATAAATTTATCGCATAGTTTTAAACCAAAAACTGCAACACGAAATATCTGTATTAATATTTAATTGTGGGGCCTGATGGCTGAGTGACTAGCACACAGTATCCCAGGTTTCAGATTCGAATCCCGGCGATGCCATGGGTATTTGTATTTGATATTGTTCGGAATCCACTTTAAACCATAGGTTCCAGTCTAACATGACTGTAGAGTGTTGGGCTGATAACCCAGTAAACACAAGTATATCCTGTCTGAAATCTGCCAGTCAGTGGACGGCCTTAGCCCAACATAGGCTGTAGTGCCAGGGAGTTAATATTTAATTCTGCTCCTTTGATTCATTTCATTTTCAGAAATAGTAGAACAGTAGATCATTTATGCAGCCAAGCCAATTTGCTAACATTCAATTAGTCTGAAATGTGTCAGTTTCCTTATCCATTTAGAGACTTAAAACCTATTAGAAGAATAATTTAATGACTACTTTATTGTAATCAAGTTGAATGACTCAAGTCGACCCTTCCCAGTTTTTTGAGCCTATGTTACATATGGCACTAGAAATCAATGAATGTAAATGTTTATCCTCTTCCATAACAGTAAAATTTGCATAATTAAATAATGCTTACAGCATTCAGTTTACATAAGCAATATGATTTTGCAAACTGTTTCCTATCCTAGAAAATCTTAAATAATAAATTATCTAAAAAATGATTTGCCAAGTTACACATTGGAAACCATTGCCTTAAGTCATCTTACATGAATCTCAAAAACAAATGCATAAAAAAAAAACTTATCATTCAATCACTAGAATTATAAAATTAAAACAAAAGTTTTTTTGGTGGAAAATTTTCAAAAGCACATATAAACTAATAGAGGGGAATTTTTTAATGTGTGGGAGAGATATTGATTTAAATTAAGGATCATTTTTGGAAATAATTTTGTTAGTTAAAGCTGTAGTTTTAATACAGAAAATTGAAACTAAAACCAATTAAAAAATGATCTTTATAATACAGAAATTTTTAATAAGCAACATTTTACAAAAATTATGTACATATTTACAAGCATTAAGTGAAATATGTTATTGCTTCAAAACCTTTTAGTAAATCAACACCAGGAACATCAGAACTTTCTGTACTTCGATGTAAGTGACTAAAAATACAAAATTTAAATTAAATGCAATAAAAAATAATAACATCCAATATTAACATCAAATAAATATTTTTTATAAGACAAATAATAATAAATAACATTGAATAATAGTAAATTGCCACTATAAAGGTATCTTAGCGCAAATTTAAAAGAACATTAAGGATCAACTACCATCTACATCTCTAATCTTGACATTGGATCACAAATGGGAAAAAAAATAATAACATTGTGAATTTTTTAAAAGTACCAAGATTTAGATACTGTGTACAGGTCATGTAAATATTAATACATAATTTTAAGTAAAATATTATATACATAATTTATTTATATATATATAATATATAATGTATTTTTTTTCTGTGTTATACAAATAACTTGGAACTAACACTATTGCATTATCTATAAGAGTGATTTCAAAACTTTTCGAGACTGTCAAGCAGAAATATTTGAAACACACACACACAGTGTATATATATATATATATATATATATATATAATATATATATATATATATATATATATATATATACTGTGTTTTGTGTGTTAAATATATTAAAATATATCAAATATTAAATAAAATACTCAAATATATTAAATAAAAAAATTCTTCTATATCTATATATATATAGATATAATCTATATATATATATATATAGATATAAAAGAATTTTTTATTTAATATATTTGAGTATTTTTTTTTATTTAATATTTTTGATATATTTTAATATATTTAACACACACACACAGTATATATATATATATATATATATATATACTGTGTTATATAACATATATATATATACTGTTATGCTATATATATAAAATATGTGTTATATACATATATATATATATACTGTTATGCTATATATATATAATATATGTTATATACATATATATATATATACTGTTATGCTATATATATATACTGTGTTATATATGTTATATAATATGTGTTTATTATTAAGAATTTTTTATTTAATATATTTGAGTAAATTATTATGTGAGCTTATTAAAAGACCATAGTATCAACAATACCTCAAAAATGTTCACTACAGCAATTCTTTAAAAGTATCAAGCATTCTTCGCTAAGCTCATTAATTTCATCTGTAATGAAAATGCATCAAAATGACCTTTACAATACATTAAGTTATCAATTAATATTAATTCTATAAAATAATATTCATGAAAACATTTCTTGCTTATGAATTATGAAAAAATAATGTTTTGTTTTGAGACAATATTTAAGCATTATAAAATAGTTTTCTTCTCTCCAGAATTTAATAGACTTTATAAAAATTTCAGTACACATACTATATTTCATTTTTCATGGCAAAAATAAACCAATTTTATTGAAATAATATGAATTGAAATCCAATAAATAGATATATGAAATTCTTAAAATATACATTTCTTTTTAAACTTCTAGCTGTTAGTTTTATATTTCTAAAGGCTAATTATCATATGTAGACATTAAAATAATAAAAACAAACATGTTTCTTAACCATAGCTAAAACTTTTGCTGTATAAAAATATTTCCATAAATAATTTCTTGAAAACAATTAGAAATAAATAATTTATTTTTAGCATCAGTACAAAGATCATAGGTATTATAAACTAACTAAAAAAAGTTATTGTACGTTTCTAATATATTACGCTATTCCCATTATAAATTATCACTAAATTGAAATTTTGATGTATCTTTTAAAAAAGTTATATAATTATTTACCAGAAACAAAGTTTGTTTATTAAATTTATTACAGTGAAGAAACATTTATTACAATATTCAAACATGATTTTTAAAAAAGATAATTTCAAATAAATACTTCTTAATAAATATGCATTTTCATACCTATATTTTTAGTACTATTTTGCTGTTGTAGATCAAGAATTGCAACAAGAATATCAAAGCAATAATTTTTCATCCTGTAAAAAATATTTCCAAATTTGAATATTCTTATACGGACACATTACAGGCTTATTTAAAAATATAGGAACAAATACAGAAAGTAGCAAATGAACTTAAAAATTAATTGCCCTTATATTTTCTATTAAAATATACATAAAATATTATATTTTTAAATAATTTTATATTATATATTAAAATATTATATTTTAATACAATATAAAAGTACAATAATAAAATAGTTAAAGTTAGCTTATTTCTGAATTTTTTTTTTATAAATATAATTCAAATTTTAACTATTTCCATTCATTAAAACTAAAGAAATATTATATGCATATATAGTACAAGGAACTTTACAAAACACAATCAATGTGTGTAGCAAAGCCAATGAAAATAACATTTGCTATATAGTATATACATTTTTCCAACCGAAAGTGGGTGTGACTGTGTATGAAAGAATAACCCAATGTAGCTCAAGCATGCAGTAAAAGGCAACTAAAATGGGTGTGTCTGGAGGTATAATCAGGCTCCCTGTCTCTAGGGGGTTTATAAATTTAGGGAGACTGTTCTCCCAGATTGGCCAGGGTCTAACTAAGATCCCTATCAAAGACTCTGCCCTGTAAAACAAGCCCTTTGTTATGAAACCTTTAGAACAAATTAACCGGATTGCTGACTGGAGACAACCAGTTGGAAAAAGGACTAGAGCTTTGATTATGGCAAGCTGTAATGTTTGAGTTTGAATTGTGAGGGAGCACTTAAAGAACCAAGATATGTCCTCCAGAGATATAGTAACTCAGTTACAGCACTGCAAAAGATTAGATGGAAGGGTAGCAATATTTATTTTAAGTAAGCTACTCTATTCATTAGTGGTGGTGACAGACATGAGTTTGGCACAGGATTTATTGTATCCAAGACCATGAAACAAAACATTGACTTTTACACCAATTAAAGATAGATCATGCATTTTGACTGAAGGGTAGGATGTTTAAAATCACAGTAATTTGTGCATAACTTGACCAAGTATAAAGAGGAAGAATAGAAAGATGATTTTTATGAGAATTTGGAGTTGCCTTGAAACAGGGCACCAAAACATGCCAAGATGGTCCTAGGTGACTTTAATATTAAATTGGGAAGAGCTGTTTTTTGCCTATGATTGGCAAGCTGAATTTTCAATATGAAACAAGTGAAAATGGTGTTAAATTGATCAACTTTGTAGCAAGAAGGAATATGGTTAAAATGGTGTTAAATTGATCAACTTTGTAGCAAGAAGGAATATGGTTATTAGTAGCACCTTTCCCCATAAGGATATTCATAAGATTACTTGGAGATCACCAGATGGAGTAACTGAAAACTAGATTGACCATGCACTAATTGATAGGAAGCATGCCATAGACATTCAGTATGTGAGGTCATGCGGAGCAGCTGATGTGGACTACGATCTTTTTTGCTTTTATAGATACGCAAGTGTAATAAAAGTCATTGAATTTATTTCACAAATTCTTCTAAATCAGCCAGTAAAGATCATAATACATAGAAATAAAAAAAAAAAAAAGATACTTACCTTGGCCAACAAGACATAATGACAGATCTTAGAATTTTTAGAGCTGTTATTTGACATTTTATGTCAGAAAATGGGTTTTCTATTAAATTCCTTTTCAAAATTGGCATCATGCGCTATATAAAATAAAACACAAAATCAATTACCAGGACAACCTATTTAATCACGAAAACATAATTCTAATTTCTATCTATGCCATACTTAAGTAATGCATATTCTATAATGAAAAACATAAGAAACATAAAATTATAATAAATGTTTTTTAAAGTTTATTTTTATGCAATGATAAATATCAAAGAATTTAAATTTTTAATACTATACCCCAGTTAGTCTTTTTAATTGTAGCTTAATGTGTTTAGTAAACAGGCATTATTTTTTTGAACAGCCAACTAATATTTAACTAATACACTTTTATTGAAGGAACATTGTCATTTTCTTCCAGTTCATGTTTCAGAGTTGCACGTAAGCATATTGTGGCTCTAAATTGCATGCATGTTAGAGAGATTCAAAGTTGTGCAATTAGGTTATTCTCTAAAAATAAAGGATGTGCAGTTTTTTTACATGAAAAACTCTGAAATTATTTCCTTATGAAAAAAAAATTCTTTTTCAAAAGGATATTACTATATTTTTGTAATTCTTATGAATGCTTTTAAAATAAGACCATCTTATTCAAGAGTTGTTACATATATATAAAAGAAATGATGTAAAAATTATGTTAACCTTCAAGCACATGCACTGGGAAAAAAAGACACCACTCTGACTTCATTGAAATTTGTGGTGATACTTTTTATACCTTCTAGACCATCACAAAGGAGAGGATAACCATAACAAAAAAAAAAAAAAAAAAAAAAGGGGGGAAATGAGAGCTCCATTCTGACAGGGGTAATGGATCTTTATGATCCTGTGCATGTGATAGCAAATTAAAGAATTTTAACACGGCAACAATAACATCATACGAGTAGCAGAGACAGATTTTTTTTTTTTTCTTTGCAAAGATTCCCCATATAGTGAATTAGGCAAAAATTTAGATTGTGAAATTAATAGAATGTGTGAATTGAATGAACCCTGTAAAAATAATTTAAATATTCATAATTTTATTTATTTATTTTATTCAAAAAAAGTTGATACAATGATGAGAAATTATCTTAAAAATCGGGGTCAATCACTTTTTGAATTTAATATTTGATTTCATGAAAAAAATCTCTGAATATTCAAATTTACTTAATTCATTCCCCATTATTGGTCATTAAACTGCATTTACCGAACATTATAAATTTAAATTATTTTCCTCATCAGATTTGATACCTTTTTTTTCTTTTTTTTTAAATATTTTACAAATTACGAGAGATATTATGATATACAGAAAATAAGTATTTTCTTCATTAAATCTTGTACAAAACAAAAATGTAAAGATTTTATTTTTAAACTCTGTTCTTCATAAAAAAGAAATTTTTAAAAACTTTTGATAGAATCTAATTTTTAACGTTACCTCAACCTAACATTATTAGAAAAAAAGCAGTAACTAATTATGAATATATTTAAATAAAGAGGGTAAAATAATATACCTTTAAATGGTTAAAAGGCTGTGAACAGTCAACAAAGTCCTTAATGTGAGAAAAAAATAATCTTTTCAATTCTAGATTGTCTTCACAATCCACAACAAAAAGCAGTCGATCTAAAATTTTATCCTTTTCATCCCAATAAACCAGTTTTTCTAGGATTAAAGAAATTTTTAATTTTTAAAACCAGCCAAAATAAGCACACATAAATTCAAGATTACTATAATGCATTTAGATTTTATAATGATGATGAAACATAAGCAAAAAGGTTATATTTGAAATTAAAACAATATCGATCACTACTTCACAGTAAAATTCAAAATTAAATTAAATTAAATTTTTTTTTTTTTTACATATCTATTTAAAAAGAAACACAGAATTTGAACAATGAAGTGATGCGATCACAGATTAAAAATGCATGATAAAATTTCAACAGCTTTTCAAAATTTCCAATTGTGTATTTTGTATTTATTTTAGAGCATAACAAATGCTTAAATTTGAAAATTCTGAAATAATATTTAAAATATCTGTTTAAAAATACATTTTAGTTCAAACTGTTGAATACAAATTAATTAAATTTGCATTAGCATACATAAAATATGAAATATTACTTTAATTAATGTATTAATTAATAATAAAAAAAATAGATGAAAATGATAAAGGAAGACTTTACTTAAAATATTATACATTAAATTTGAAAATTTAGCAGAAAAAATTTACCTTTTTCATGTTTATCATTGGTAACTTCAAAAGACACGGGTATAAAATTTCAACTATAGGTATATCTTTAGAATAGGTAAGAGGAAACAAGGAGTGATATATAACATCTTCCTTACCATCTAACTCTATCAAAGTTGGAGGCTGCAATAAATATTTTTGAATAATAAAAATATAGAAAGTATAAATAAAAAGAATAACTACACTTGAAAACAATAGTATAGAAATTATTTTATTGGCTAGAACAAGGACATAAAAAAGACAAAAATGATGCTTACTATATTATCAAGAAGATGATTAAAGCATTGGATACCAATAACTTTTTGTGGCACAGCATGATAAGATACAAACATAAAAGGTGGTGGAAAAACATCAGGTAAATATTCAACCAAATAAGGATGCTAGATAAAAATACAACAAATGCCATCAACAATACAACATTAATAGCATTATAATGCAAATCTATTATAATGACAATTAAAAATAAGCAGTATTTATATTATACCAAATTATCAAAATTCATTTTCTTTTTGTAAATAAAACTTTGAATAATTTAGTTTTTAACTTGCCTTACTTTAGCTGCATAGAAAAAAACAATTATTTATTGATATTTTACAGTGTATATCTAACTTGTAATCCTTATGCAAAAACAATTTTAACAAAATAGATTTTATATTCCATCAGGCTTTATATAATTATGTTAGTAGATTTATAAAAGGAAAGGAACTACATGATTAAGCAAACATTAAATTATGTGAATTATTTATAAGAAATAGAGGAAACAACATAACATGAATACTTTATAAGGTGCATTGTTAAACTTCAATTCCAACTTTTATCCAGCTTATGATACATTTATATACTATAACCTATGTTCTTATGAACAGATGCTTAAGATTCACCAAATTATGAATACACTATAATTATACTCAAAATATTGCAATTTAAATTATATGAAAATACAACCCAGATGCTGCCAAATTCATTAGGCTCAAATCAATTTTTATTTATATGAATATATTAAAATTATTAAATTTATATAATTGTGATACAAAAAAAAATAATGTTACAGAACAAATAACAGACAAATAGCTTTGATTTTCGAAAAGTTAAATTTATTTTACCAAAATTATAACTGATTCATTAAGCATTTCAATTAAATCAAATTTAAAAATACATCAATAAAAGCAAGAAACACCCTTACTTTCACATGACATAGTAACCAATGAAATACATAACATGAACTTGGATAATGCATCCAAGTATCTTTCAGCAAAGATGGTCGTAACTTTTTGAGCATCCCTTTAAATATTGTAGGAAGAAAATCTTCAGCACAAAGCAGCTTAGATAAAAGTATCAAAAGCAGTATGTTGCAAAAGATCATTTAAAAATCTAAAAAGGAAATATATATAAATAAAATGTGCTTTTGTTAAGGATATTTAGATTTATAAATTTGTATTTTGTTCTCAACAATGTTAGTTATCACAGATTGTAAGAAACAAATAAGTTTTATGTATAACAATCTAGTGAAAAATAATAACTATATAACAAACATGACATAATATTTTTAAGACAGAAAATTACATTTTTTTGCATTTTTTTCTTACAATGGACAAAATAAAGTAAAATATTTAAAAAAAAAAAAATACATTGAATTTAAGAACAAAGTAAAGTGTTCATAAAAATATGCTGTTATTTCTTCTAGTGACATGATTAAAATCAATAATCATTTTTTTAATTTTCTACCTGATTCATGATATTTTATGAGGGGATCACTCCTCTTTCACCAGGTTTTTATACAAATGTAGGAGGGAGAAGTTACTAGCTCACTATGGTTTTAAATAAATGCTTTCATTAAGCTCAGCTTTAAGATATCGGTAATATTTTGTGCAAGTAATTAAATATTATTTCACATATTTTTATTATAAGCAAAATATCTCATTCATGGCAAAATTAAAATAGCTTTTTCTGTTGATGCCAAATTGAAAATGGTTAATATTTTCGAACTTGGCTTTTATGAAGAAAAGTATCTAATCTTCTAACATAATGGGGAAAAAATGCATAAATTATAAGTTAATAGAAAAGGATAACAAACCTTTACTTGAAGAAATTGAATTGCAATTACTCCAATGATGATTTCTACTGTGGGTAGCACATAGCAGTAAAACATTAATGATAAAATGACGCTTATAAGAATGTTCCATAAGCTCTAGTTCTTTGAGAAGTATATACAGGTAACTGAAACATTTTACTGCATTTTCAGCGGTTTCAGGAAAATCTTCAGCTGAATAATCTATAAATTAAAAATATCCAATAACAGTAACAACAAACTATTTAAAAGTAACTACTAGATTTAAATAGAAACATTACATATACTTACAAATATTTTAAAAATACGTTTATATAAAATTAATTTGTTAAATTAAATGTTCGTCAAATTTCCTACTACTTTTTAACTATGTAAAACTTATAATCAGATTTCTTTTAACCTTATTAAACTTTAAGTGGAATTTATTAATTATTAGAGGAATGCATTTTTTTAAGAGGAATACATTAATTTTTCCAAATAAACATGAATTGGAAAAAAAAAACATATTTTAAAAATAATAAAAGAATTAGTCACCTCTATCATCAGAAGAGATTTTATGAACTATTCCAAATCCAACAATAAGCTCACACAAATTTGAAATAATGTGACTAGAGGAAAATTCCTCTTGGAAAGCCTTTTTGAAATCTTCCAAATTCTTGATTAAAATTTCAATATCTTCTAGGATAATATTCTAAAATCAGAAAAAAAATATTCGATTTGTACACATACACATAAATACAAATATCTGAACATCTTTTGAAAATAATAATTTGATCTTAAAAAAAAATTTTGCTACAAACAATTTATTATAATTTTACCTTTTTAATATACTGATTTTCATTTGCAGGCAATGGTTCTTTCAAAATTTTTACATACTTTTTAATAATTTCTTGGTCATAAATAAGCTGATCTTCCATCGTTTCTTCAAAAAAAAAAAAAAAAAAAATTAAATAAATAAATAGATATATTTTAGTACCCAAATGAATGAAAAAAAATTTAATCAACAATTAATAAATTTTTTATATTCAATAAGTTTCAAATATAACCTTGAAATTTCAACAATTGAATTACATATGAAATATTGAATGAATTTTATTGGCTAACTTTTATCTTTAAATTAACAAAAATATGTTTATTTATTTAGTTAAATTACTTTTACATATATATTTTGAAATCTAAAAACATATGCTATAAAACCGAGAACGAACTCTTAGATGCTGTATATAAGTTTATTTAAAATTATCTTAGATTAAATTTTTCTTTCATTTCAATAAAATATGAAAGCATTTGTATAAAAAATATAAACAGAAATTAATTAGATTCATTATTTATTCTTTTCCCATGAAACATATTTTCACATAGGCAACTGTGTAACATAATTTATGGGTAGCTTAGCAACTTTTAATTAATTAATTTTCCCTCCATATTTTGAATGAAATTTTAATTGTTTTTGTATAATAGATGAGTTAAGTTTGTTGCAAACATGATTTAATTTTGAAAAGATATAAAATGGTAGATTCCAGTAAGATTGTGTAGTGTACATTTTTATTTTTAAATTTTTAATTTACTATCTCTCGCCTGTTAGCAAAATTACTTTATCAATAAAAATGACAAATTTTGCCAAACAAATCTGCAATTGCAGAACAAAATATGTAAAGAAACAAAAAAGGTGCTAAAATATACTCAAAAATGGATATCATTTCAATATCATCGAATTGGCTTCAAATAATAGTTAAAAAGAAAAAGCACCAATTACAAAAATATTTCAAACATAAATAGTCAAACTACATGATATAGGAAAGTGGTTTCCATTATTGGTGAGGTGACCAATATATTATAATCATTTTTCTGTTGTTGTTTCTTTGCCAATAATGAGGCTAATCAGAATTAAAATGCAAGTATTTATTGCTCTATTACATTTTTCTGAATTCTAACTATACATCCTTAACTGATATTTTTTCAAATCGTTAGTTTGTTGTTGTTTCAATGTTGATGCAAACATGATTTAATTTTGAAAAGATATAAAATGGTAGATTCCAGTAAGATTGTGTAGTGTAAATTTTTTTTTTTTTTAATTTTGTAATTTACTATCTCTCGCCTGTTAGCAAAATTACTTTATCAATAAAAATGACAAATTTTACCAAACAAATCTGCAACTGCAGAACAAAATATGTGAAGAAACAAAAAGGTGCTAAAATATACTCAAAAATGGATATCATTTCAATATCATCAAATTGGCTTCAGATAATAGTTAAAAAAAAAAAGCACCAATTACAAAAATATTTCAAACATAAATAGTCAAACTACATGATATAGGAAAGTGGTTTCCATTATTGGTGAGATGACCAATATATTATAATCCTTTTTTTTCTGTTGTTATTGTTTCTTTGCCAATAATGAGGCTAATCGGGGTTAAAATGCAAGTATTTATTGCTCTATTACATTTTTTCTGAATTTAACTATACATCCTTAATTGATATTTTTTCAAATCGAAATTTAACACAATAAAATGTATTGGGATACTTAATGAAAATGTTACATATTTTACAATTTGAATCAAATTAGAAAATATCGAAAGAGTTTAAAATATTAAGAGTATTCTTCCTTTTTATTATTGGCTTCAAAAAAAAAATTTTTTTTTGACCTATCATCAATGCCAAATTTCAATTTTTAATGTTATGATTGTGTGTAAATGTATATAATACGCATAATGTATAAAAAGATTTTTCTGTTAGACTTGTTAGTACAGTATTACGACAGTATTAATTGTTAATAATGTCGAATGTTATGTACTGTAATGAAAGAGACTTCTCTATCAGACGACCATGTAAGTGGTTTTACCACTTTTATATATTATTTTCAATTGCTTACTTATATAAATAAAATTTTACTGAAATCACATAATTTCTTATCACTAAATAAAAGCATTGAATTTGGCATAAATATTTTATTTCTTCGGTTTCAGCTTTCTTTCTATTGGCTTTGTATCCTGAGATCTGGTTTTAGTTAGGAATAAACTATAATACTAAAAATAAACAAAACTAATTAGAAAATAGGAACGATTTTTTCAATTGGATAATGGTCCAAAAATATTTTGAATTAATATCGCCAAAGCAGATAAAAATTCTGAAATAATTCCTAATTTTTTATTATCTATAGTAAATCTTTCTACGTAATATCAAAGGAGCTAGCATTAAATACAAAACAGTACATTAAAAATTATAATCTTTAAATTGTAATACTCAAAATGAACACTCACTTTTACACTAAAAGCAATTGCAGTATAAAAATGATTTTGCCGCTTCTGTATAAATACACAATAATAAACAAAAGTTAATTTCACTTCAGATTAAATTTCCGTTTGTATCCAATTCCGCTGAATTTGAGATAAATTATTCATCTCCAAAAGAAAATGCATACAAAATTACAAAAAGATTAATTTTGCAAAAAGTTTACTACAGTAAATAATTAAATGAACCAAAAAACAGTTTTATAAAACAAATAAGGAACTTTTATTTTAAAAAATCTTGTTAAGGATTTTTTTTTAAACATTTTCCGGTGCATGATAGAAGAAGAGTAGGAGGTTTTCTTTCCTAGAGTTCATTTTAATGGTAAATGGTTTACATTTGCATTACACGTGAGTTAACAAAGAAAAAATCCATATAAGCAATCTGACGTCAGTGGAGCATATAAAGAAAATGAAGCTTGCTTAAATATTTTAAATAATTACAGTTAAATAGACTAGATTTGAACCAAAAATATTTATAATTAAATGACCAATTACATGGGGTATTTCCTAATATTGAATAAACGTGTGTTGTCATAGAAAACAGAAAAGTTATAATGTTGTATTTCTATAAATTTTGTTTCATCTTTAAATGTACCCACTTTCTATTGTTCAATGTGAAGAAAATTAAGTTTTTTTTTCTTTTGAAACAAAAAGTGAGTTTATAATGTCCTGCATTTCCCTTGAGATCCCCTACTTCTTCAACACCCGGAGTACAATGTAAATATCTACCTTCTCGTGGAGCATTTCAGGCAACGTCTGATGCGGCAAAATAATCTACGAATACGGCTTTCAATCTGGCTCTCAATGAGAGTTTCTTAGAGTTCTGCAGTGGAAAGCAGGTGGACTGCCCTCAAAACAAGAGGGAGGATAATTTAAAAGACCCTTAGGTGTTCCTTCTTTGAGTACTTAGTTCATCTCTCTGGTTTTACAATATACATCTACGTACATCTAAGTTTTTTTTTCTTGCCACAATGATAACTCCAACTAATAGATTAAAGCTAACTTAGTGATATCTATCATAGGGCTTGGAATTTTGTTTGAAAGGAGCTTTCCCGTTTGAAATCTGAACGAGTTATCAATTTACTCTTTCAGCTTTACCCCACTGCAGGCTAGAACAATAGAAGTTTAAACTTGTTATTTTTTTACTGGAAACCGTTTCTTTGCTCAATGATTTTAGAGGCAGAAAGTTCTCTATCTTATTATATTTTTAAAATTACAGCCAAGCAAGTTTTTTTTTTTTCCTGACATCTGTGGGCGACATCTTTTGTGAAATACACAAGGCACGCAACTACATTTACATCTTAACGAGAAAATTAGTTTTACATTGCCACTACGTTTGTTTATTTTAATATATTCAAGTCGATTATGAACTACAATTAAATACTAATATTGGATCATAACTGAACATGATTTATTTATTCACATGCTACTATTTTAAATTTCTCTTAAAAAATTTTTTTTTCCATTTATTTTTAAACAGATTAAATTTATTATTAATTAAATATTAGTTTGTTACTTAAGTTCAGTATCTTATTTGTATAATTTTTCAACAATAATACCATTTATTCTTGATACTAATTGTTTTGTACAGAAAGAGTTTTGACCAAAATTTTTGTTTTAATTATTGTTATAAGAAAAAAAAAACTTTTAAAACCTACAATTAAATCCTTAACTATAATAATATCTTAAACCCCTAAACTATATTATAAAAAGAAAAAAAACTTATAAACAGCATTGAGTCCTTCTTTCAATTTGTAGATTTCATCTTAAAAAAAATAGTCAAATTAAAATTTTTTTTAAAAATAGAATATGTTTTAAAAATAAACGCAATAAAATTGTTGAATGATATTAAAAACTTTTGTTAATTAGTTGTTTGAGTTCAATAATTCAGAAAAAAATTTGTTACCATATGGTTTTTATTAAAGTTAAGTGCATAAGATGAAACCAGCTTTGCTTTGAATGCCAAATAAAGTTTTATAAATGTAAAATTTTCTTTTTTTTTTAAATGGCTCCAAAAATTAGTGTAGTATGATATTTTATTTATCTCATATTAACAAAAAAAAAAAAAAAAAAAAAAAAAAAAAATTCTGAAATTTCATCTCAACATTAAAGAAATAAAAATTTAAATTGAATTTAAAAATATACTGTAGTTTCTGGATCATCTGTAAAATATTTTCACGTTAAATCTCATTGATCGAGGTCAGCTGTATTTAAATTATGTTCCTCACTACCTTGCTGTTCCTCTCATGCTTCACATGAATTGTAGTTTGTTACTTTGTAATAAATAAAAATAACATTAATGGAATTTATAATTAAATTTTGTTAATCAATATCATGAACATCACCATTAACACTACATAATTTGTGTGTAATGATTGGGATTTTGCACTTATGAAATAGAAATGGATTTTTAAATGGAAACGAACTCAAGTTCTAATACACTGATGCGTTTGGTGGCGGGAAAAAAAAAAAGAGAGAAAAGAGATGTTGATTGGGGCAATGTATATACAGCATATAGCATCGAAAATCAGATTGCATGGTGGGAGGTTTACGATGTTTTCCGTTACACGGCACGCAAATATGTGGTCAATATCCATAAAATTTTAAAAAAAAAAGAACAGGAATAGATAGAGTGAAATGAAATGTTTTTACAAACGACACTAATAGAGTGAGATTTTAACACTATGTGTAAAATAAGTATATAAAAAATTTATTAAATATTTAGTAAATATTTTTAGTATACTAAAATTATTTTGAAATTATCATATATGTTTAATGCATTAAGATTATTAACTTAAATTTATGGTTCTTTATATTCATTTAATAAAAGAATATACAAATTATTTTCTTTTAATTTCAAATATATTTTAGATATTTTGAAAAATTATTTTTTAAAAAAATTTAGAAGAGTTTTCTCCCCAAAGTGTCAATGTCAATGTCAATAAAGATTTCCCTCAAATAAAAGTTTCATGAATTGGCAAAATTTGAAAACCGCTGCTCTTTGTGTACATACATTGACATTCATTCTGGTAGACACCGGGGATAGATAAATATTGAAAAAATCAGCATAAATTTGAACATATTTAGAGTGCACTGCTGTTCTACTTTTCATTAAATGCACAAGGAAGGATTTGAATAAGATAATATTTGGAAAAGTCAATAAGACTACTAAAAATGAAATGATATCATAATTACTTTTTATATCTAATAAATATTTTGTATTTTTAACAATTACTTTTATTTATATTTAGTATATTTTTTCATATACAAACAATAAAATTAAAAAAAAATCCAGCTTCTAACTTAAAAAAATTATAAAAATAAAGTAAATAATAAAAACACATTTTTATAAATTAACATTTTTCATTTTTCTTGTAGTATTATTATTTTTAGTGATATGCAATATTTTGCCTTTTTGGTTGATTTTCTTATCTTTTTTCCCACATCATTGAACTTCGTGATTCACTCATATTTATTACAAATTAGTCCATTAGCTGGCGACATAAATTCAATATAATATTAATTTATAAGTGTCCGGTAGAATTCATCCATTTAATAAAATGTTGCTCTGCACAAATTTCTCCTCATAATGTCATTCCAAATATTCTCATCCAAATCATATTTCTAAAGATAAATATAATGGTATTTCAATCTAATCACAAAACCTTTATATATTCTATACAGCACGTAATTTATTCAATATTTCAATATTTCTCTTCGTGGAATTGGAAAATTCAATCTTATCATATATTTTTATACTATTTCTTCTTCTTCATTGGCGCAGCAGCCCCATGGTGCGCCAAGACCGTCTTTCTACAGGCAGATTTCGAAACAGGCGATATTTTTTTATACTATTTACAAAACTTATTTTATTTTTAACATTATTTGATGAATTGAACAATATATTATAATATATTTTGCTCTTTATAAACACAGGAGGAAAGATTTCTTACATCATAAAATTTTTCCATCATTTAAACACAACATTCTACATAGCATATTTATTGTGGGTTATCCCTTATATAAATAAATTAATAATAAAAATACTCATAAAAATCTTTATTTATCTTTCAGGATAAATATTTCCAAAATTGAATTTTATTTAGAAAAAATTCCACTGCTTTTCAATTGATGTTTCATTTGCGATTTTCAATTGCTGTCGTATTTGTCTGATTTTTAAGGAGAAAACTTGTTTCATAAAAATCTTTTAATTAGAAAAACTGTGCCTTTAGAAAATATTTTTAATTATTTTTAAATTTGAAAATTTTGCTACTCTTCAGTATTTTTTTTTTTTCAAGTTGATTCCAGGTTTTTTTCATTGGAAATTATCAGTTTTATTTTGCTTGTTATAAATGTTACAGGTTTGTTACAGATTACATGTTTCAGTGCTGCATAATGTTTCCACAGAATTTACTGAAAAGTTTTCTATTTCAATTTCTTCTGAAACTGTTCGTCGATTGCTGAGATCTTCAGAATTATATGAGCGTTCTGCTGAAAGAAGATTTTTTTTTGCAAGTGCAATATATATATATACAGGGGGATATCAAAATAATGGAAATACCATAGATTTATGAAGAATCCTTAATTAATATATCCTTATCAATCGACCAGGTTTTGTGAGTGTGGCACCACTGTAAACTATGTTTGGCAATTAAATCTGTTACAAGTGGCTTGGGAGTTGCTGCTCTGGCGTAAATGTCCTGTTTATGAAGGTGCCTTCTAACTGTAATGATTGACACTGGAGAATTCAGATGCTGATTGTGCTCTGCGGTCACTTTTGCTGCAGTTGTCCGCTTTTGAGACATCACAATCCTCTTCAATACCCGTCGGTCTCTTTCACTTAGCTTCTCTTTCCGTCCACTCTTTTGCTTTGCCGAGTTTGTCTTGCCACGCTGTGTGTATGCTGTCATGACTTTAGACACCGTACCTCTAGAAACGCCTAAAAGTTGGGATGTTTCGGTTACACTTGTTCCAGCTTGACGGGCTCCTCTACAATTTGGCCTCTTTGAAAATCTGAAAGGACCGACATTTGACGTTTGAACTAAATACAAGACTTACAGAACTGCATTAAAGCTATCACATGCTACCAGAATATAGTATAGTAATAGCTATCATTTTTTTAAAAATAGAAAGTATATATACATTTCTGTTTAAAAAACTGGTAGCTATTATTATATTTTAATGCTTACGAAGCGCATTAAAAAATGTCACTTTTATTCACTAGTGTTTCCATTATTTTGATAACCCTCTGTATATATGTACGTGTGTATGTATAAAGTTTAAACTTTACTTCGCGAAATCAATGATAAATAAGCCCAAAATGTATCATAATCATTACTTAGTTACAAATAAAAGCAAAATTAACATTTTTAGTTCCAATGGATGTATTTTTGATACCGACTTGATCCAAAGAAATTTATTGGAACAATAAAGCACATATATGGATCGTACTTATGTGGGGGTGTATGTGAGTATCAGGAGTAGGTGTATATAATCCTTATTCAATTCCTTCTATTAGCTCACACTCTCCCTATATATATCTTGTTCAAATTTTCAATCGTTAATAAAATACTTTTTATTCATCCACTCCACTTCAAATACATTTTTTTGAACTTGTAGTGGGTGACACTTGATGTTAATACAGTTTTTTCAAATATTAATTCAGTAATTAAATTAAATTAATTAATTTTAGTTTTTTTTTAGATTAAATTGCATATATCTAACAATAGATGGCGCCAGATAAACTTAAAAAATGAATGAAAATTATTTATAAAGAACTTTCTGCAATATAGTGAAAAAAAAGTAGAATTGACTTCAAACAATTTTTTTTTTTATGTTACTTGTTTTTATTTTACCGTTTAAAAAGACAATTTAAAATTATTAGCCCAAAATTTGTGTATTAGAAACATTTTTTTTTTTTTATCAAAATAAGGATTTAAAGCACACAAAATTCAACATTTGCATTCTCTATAAAAATTCAGAAAACACCATTTTTAGTCTGTGAACAAAAACCTATTAGAACACATCTGGAGAAAATTAGTAAATTATAGTTCAGACTATGAAGACATGACTTTAAAACTAAAACTAAACTAAAAATAATTATCGAAGAATGGAGGAATATTGATGCAGAAATTACGAAACGAACTATTGATTTTATCTTCAGACATTTTGGAGTGGTTTTGGATCCTGAATGATATCCTACTAACTACTCATTGATCGATATGCTATAATGTATTCTAAGAGTACAAAGACATTTTTTTGAAGTAACTTTTTTACTTTTTAATTATTGATTCTTTTTAAAAAAGGAAAAAAAAAAAAAACTATATATTCAAAATATTGAATGCAATTTAGTTAAGAAAAGGTTACAGTTAATATTAAAATTTTTTTTAATTCTGTAATATTAATTTTTATTAATGAACTGAGCAGTAATTTAATGAAAGTCTTAAATATACAAAATCTTTTGAAAACCACTGTTTATAAATAAATACTAGATTGAAATAATCGTATATTCTAAGCAGATAATTTTATTTGATATGAAATAGACGATTAAAACTTTTGTACGAAAAATATATTTCTAAATTATTATTGGCAATATGAAGCAGACAATGTTATGAGTTTTAAAATCGTATGCGAAAAATTTTATGAGATTTATTTAGGCTTAAAAATGTTTTTTTTTTCTAAAATTTTTTCGTAATGGGAAAAACTTTACATTTAATAAACCATGCTGTATTATTTTCAATAAAGTAAATTTTTATGCTAAATTCAGTTTAAATTTTTAATTATTTCTACTTCTTTTATTGGAATTTTAAAAAGAATCACACCGTAAATAATAAGAAAAAAATATTGATATACTATTGGTCAAGCAACTTCTTCAGTAATCTTTTTACTTGTATATTTGCGATTTTTATTAAAAAAAAAAAAAATGTTGGTTAGATTTAGTTTAGGTTTTTATATCAGTCGAATTTGTGATTATCAACGAAAATAATAGATTGTTCTCTATCACAAACAATTTCATGTGAAATAGGAACATAAATATTAAGATTGGAAAATTTTTAACAATAAAATTTAAATTATTCTGTACTTTACAATAACATTAATTATTATTTTATGTACAGTAGAAAAGGCACATATATTGTTATTCTACTTTTGTCAAATGTAAAGAAGCAATTCTACTTTTTTATTGGTAATTATTAAATTATTTTTTTATTAGAAATTGTTGCAGTGCCGTTAAAATAATTTTTATGGAGAAAGATTAAACATTTGAAATATTAAGTAAAAATAAAAATAAATTTGTTGAAATCTTAAAAAGTTTTTGAAAAATATTAATAATTTTTTATTTCCCATCAAATATAAATAACTTAAATGTAATAAAGTAGACAAACTATTTTAAGGACAGTATATAAAAAGTACGTATAATGAAGCAAATAATATATATATGATAAACTTCTATAAATATAAAAATTTAATTTGCGATTTGTTTTAAAATATAGATTACTGAATTTCAGTTTATTAATACAAAAATTTCGAACCGATAAAATTAATATTATTTTACTTTGAAATAATACACAAAACTGCATTCTTTTAAATGAATAAATTAATTACTTTAATTGCAAACTACTTTTATTTAGATTATTTTTCTATACACTATACTTCTTATTTTTTTGCTACAATAAAATATTTTATTAATAATAAGTGAGTTATACATTATTTAGAAATAGAATGGTTTAGTTGTCAAATGTTTAATTAGCATTTGTGAACGATAATCGATAAAATTAATATTATTTTATATAATAATATAAAAATTTACATTCATATAAATTAAAAATTAATTACTTTAATTATAATATTTTTATTTAGATTATTTTCATGTACACTATACTCATTATTTCTTTTGCTACCATAAAATATTTTGTTAATAATAAGTGCCTTATACATTATTTAGAAATCGGATGCCTTAGTTGCCAATCACTTAATTAACACTAGTGAACAATAATCGATGAAATTAATACTATTTTACGTTGAAATAACATATAAAATTGCATTCATATAAATAAGTAAATTAATTACTTTAATCGTAGCTACGTTTATTTTGATTATTTTCCTGTATATCAAACTCCTTATTTCTTTTTGCTACAATAAAATATTTTATTAATACGTGCGTTATACATTATTCAGAAATCGGATGGTTTAGTTGTCAGCCGTTTAATTAACACTTGTAAAAAATAATCTGTGAAATTAATATTATTTTAGTATAAAAAATTTCAATTATTAATCAATAAATTATTTGCTTTAATTGCAACTACTTTTATTTAGTTTATTTTCTAGTACACTATTCTCCTTACTTCATTTAATTAACTTAATCGTTTAATTAACTTTTGTAAACAATAATCATACTGAATTATTCAAATAAAAATATAAATCATGAAATTTTGGGTCAATGTCATATAACTAAAAAGTAATAACAATATTTAAAATTATTGTCACGACTTATTTTATATAATTGATTTTTTCATTTGATTAATAAATTATTCAAGCAATAATAATTTGAATAAAGTGGGTAATTTAAAAAAAAATGAAGATAAAAATTTCATTGTATGTTTATTAATAAATACATTTGATACACGTTATCATCAAAAATATTTTGTAATATCCTTTTAAATTTTGAAATCTACGAAAAACGAAAAATATTTCCGGTATAAAATTAAATTTACTTAACTACTTCCAGCTTATTGACCTTAATTTTAATGACTTTATAACTCATTGTCACGAACATCTTTTATACTGACAAGTTGAGTTCAAATAAAGTTTGAGATTCAATAAGGTATTCATTTATCTTTGTACAAACTTTACATTGGAGAGAGTGCAAGAGTAAAGTAATTTTAAAACACCTTTATTTAAAACATTTCCTTTTATTTGCCAACATGTCAGTTTTTATTTACTCTTTGAAAAGTTAGCAACCAACTGAAATTAATCTAAAATTTCTTTCCCAAACCAAATAACATTTCACACCTACTCAATTCCAAAAAGCAACAATTGTAAATGTTCCTTTACAGACGAACAAACTTGAACTTTACACTTTACTACAACAAACCCACTCCTCTTAACATTAGCATACGAACAAATCATGCATGGTGTTTCTCACGCAAGCTAGACAGACACAACTTTTAACAATGTTCTCTTTTAATTATTCAAAGCGTATCATAAAGTCAAAGAGGCGAACTTCCCAAACCAATGCAGTAATCATCAGTGGCTTATATATATATATATAAAAAAAAAAAAAAGAAATTAATAATAATGATAATAATAAAAAAAAAAAAACCCCAACATCGAAGTCGATGGGTGTGCAGAAAACTGAAATTAAATGTTGGCTCCTCCATGCGAGAAATCTGTCAGGTCAGAGATAGTAGAAAAGCCATCGGAAGGATAGTTTAATTAAAAGCAATTCCATTCCAGTTCGTTGGTTTGCCGTCAGGTTGCGCGATTTGGTTGAGCAGTGCTTTTTGGTGAAAAGGGAAAACCTTGACGGAACATCCCCTTCTTCGAGAGTTTTCGCTTTTGGTACTCTCACACCCAGCACCTTTTGGGAAGGAAAAAAAGTAAGAAAAGAAAAAAAAAAAAAAAAAAGATGGCGACCTAATACGCAAGAGGATGCAATTATATCGTAATGTAAATGAGAAGGACTTCCGGCAAATGGAGTTGGTGCTATGTTTAGGTTTTTCAATCTCTTGGTATTATGGTTCTTTTGATAAAGGGAAAAAAATAATAATAAAGCAACCGAATTGGAATGTAATGAATTATTTAATGGCCAACTTTCAAAAAAGAAAATTTTTTTTTGTTGTTGATAAATTTTAATCATTTTCCAAGCAGGCTTCTTTACTAGTATAATAAATATATTAGAAAATAAAATAGATTAAAATATTCGGAAGTAAAGTGTTTAAAAAAAGTGAAATAATTTGATGTTTGTGAATATACAAATTCACTCATGTTTTATGCAATATATTAATATATACTTTGGTATTAGAAGAAAAGGAATACTATTTTTTATTAAATTCTTTTATAAAGTACCTTATACAATTATTCATATCTTCATGTAAGTTTTCCATAAAATTATGAGATGAACAGCTTTTCTTAATTTTAGTTGAGTGATATTTTAAATAAACCTATACAGATCACATTGAATGAACCTATCTACTTTTAATGTGAATGAAAATGTACTTCATATTCATGCAAGTAGTATATGCTTGATAAATTGTAAAAAAAAAGTTTATAAAATAATTAAACATTGTAATCTATGTTTAAAAAAAATGAAATTAAATAAAATAAAAATGAATTTAAATTAAAAAATAAAAATTAAATAAAATTAAGTCAACTAATACTTTATGATTGAAGTATTTAATATTTAAATATTTTGTATTATTACTATATTTTGATAATTTCGTGAATTATTTATTATTTTAATAAAAAAATATTTTATTATGATACGAGAAATTTGTGTTTTACAAAATATGCAGTAGTGAAATGCGTATAATAATAATAATAATGAATACATTTATTCATTAAAAATCAAAGAAATGTTTTCTCAATTCATATATATTCAGAATTTAATTTCAATTTAATTCAATAAAGCCACTTAATGGCGTACTAAATTAAATAATACCAATTATTTTAGTAAACCAATTATTAAAACCAAGTATAGTAAACCAATTATTCTTTGATTCAAAATTAAATAATTAAATTATGAATAATATACATAAATGTATTATATCGAATCCAAAACAAAGATTACAAAGGTTTGTTTCGGATAATAAAATATCAGTGTTTTAAAATGGTAACCAATCGGAAGTTTAAATGGATGTCAAGTTTTCGATTCGTACTGGTTCTACTATGTGAGATTATGGTATTTGTTGGAAACCCACCTTAATTCTCTTAATACAGTATTTTGTCGGCATTATTACACGTGTAGAGTAACAATGCTTATGATTCGTATTTGTACAATCTTTTGCCTTACAAAAAAGTTTGGTAAATTTTGTAGTGAAAGCTAATACTTTAATACTTTCTGCTGGACAAATTTAATAAGAAGTGGAGTAGCAATTATGTAAAATGAAATTATATCAAACAGAAACTTTATGGTTTATTTGGAGCTAATAAGTACTTCTTAAATGTTGCATTTTTAATAAAATTGTTATTTTTAAAAGAAATTTCGGTGGGAAATAATTTTTAACGTAATTAAATTTAAAACAAATACAAATTTTACTAACTAGCTTGCTGTCTCATAATTTTCTTTTTTTTTCTAAGTATGTGGTGTCTCAGTTCTGGTGGATTGAGGCACCACATGTAGCTGACTTTAGTGTAGTGTACTTTTAATCGCATTTGTAGAATCTCAGAAAAATGGAAGACAAGTTAGATTATAAATTATGAAGTTCTTTTATTAACTATTCCATTATTTTCTTCCGTTTATAAATTCATTTGTGCTTGAGAAATAATAAAATACAAAACACAAAGAAATTGTTTGAAATTGAAGAAAGGTTATGTATATAGTTTATTTGGAAGCACTACTTGTCTTATAAGAATCTTACGCAGAAATCATATTTGATTTATTATGGAGCATTATTTTCCCATCAAATATTATATACTTTTAATTCAGTATTTTTTTATAAATATAAAATTTTTGATAATGATGATTTTTATTAGTATAAAATTCAATAATCTGCAGAGAACAATTAAATATTGTGGAAATTTTTGCATAAAAAATGTTATTTGAGAACTTTACTCAAGTCCAATTCTGAAATTTGTCCTGGTAAGATCTTTCCTGATAAAACAATATCAAGTCAATCAAACATTTTTTTTTCTTAAACGTATATTAAAATTAATAATTTTCTTACCAGATAAATTTTTCTAACTCAAGACTATTTTACAACAACATAGAATATTTTTGAGCTTTATAAACTGATTGCATGATTTTTTATGTATATTTGAACAAATAATAGTTCAAATTAAGAGACTGTAATGTAACATTTTAATTCTTTAATTGTTACTTCTTACATATAGATGGCAGCACCTCCTCAACTTTCAGAAATCATAATGGAAACACATTTATACATCTATGAGATTTTAGTCAAGCAGTTCTCTTCGATATGTTAGAATGTTATTTTTAAATTTAAGTTTATTTTGAAGAAATGGAAATTATTATTTTTTATCGTTTATTCTTTGACAAAAAAAAAAAAAACAAACAAATATTCAGAATAAATTTAAATGAAAGTTAAGAAACCATTTTTTCCAGTGTGTAGATTAGGTAAATATGTATTTAATTTTATAATAAATGCTGACATGTTGGAAAAACTAATCCAGAAACTTGATCATCTGGAGTGATATTAATAAAATGACACAGTATTTTCCAATTTAACTCCTCGATTGCTGAAACTTTTAATTGAATAAACTTAAAAAAAATATGCAAATAATATTATATATTGCCTCTGAAGTATTGGCGTAATAATTTTTGTGTAGTACTCCTGATGTGGTTTTCTTACAATACTCGAGATCTTCTTTACTTTCAATAAGCGTATAAATGTTTAATTAAAATTCTAAATATTTATGTAATTAGTTGAAATCTGGAATTGCTCTTTCATTCTTTATATATTCAAATTAGTTATATGGATCATACAGGTAATTTCTTTTTGCATTAATTTTCAAAATGCAGCCAAAATATAAAACTTCTTAAAACAAATAATATTTTGTGATTTAAAAATAATTACAAATAAATCATACAAAATAGGTGTTTATGCTTAGTAATAGAAATAGACTTTAAAAGGAGTAAATTTTTTATCTCCATCAAAAAAAATTTATAACCATTTTTCGAATTTTAATATATGTTGTATCATACAGTATATATAATATTTAAAATATTGCATATTAAATTTCTAAAAACCTGGAAAAAAAAAGCTTACTTATATGGAATAATGTAAGCATTTAGATAGCATTTATTAATAACACAAAATATTTTATAAAAAAAAATGAATGCAATTTTCTAGATTAAAAATTTTTTTATGTACCAGCAAAAAGAAAAAAAAAGTTTTAATCATGAAATATAATTTAAAAAAATTTTCCTACTTTTTATAAATGTTTAAAATAATGTATAAAAACTTATTAAAAATAACCCTTCCATTTTATCTTTAAATCTAGAATAGAAAAATAAAATCATTAAATTAATAAAACTCTCTTTTTTTCCCCTACTACTCTAACGAGTTTTACTCTTTTTGTCAAAGCTTCTTTATTATTAACAGAAAGAGAAACTATCTTGACAGATATAAAAGAGATTTTCACATTTTTTTTGTCTGGAAAAAAGTAACTTTTTCTTTTTATAATTCGGAAAATTACTCAAAAGGCGATTGAAAGAAGTAGTTCGAAGAGAAAAAGAAAAACGCGATTTTTAAGTAACCCCTTTCCATCAAATAATTACGACTTCTCACAGGACGTATTAGGACTAGTTGAAGTAATTTTCCCTCCCAAAATCGTCCCCCCTTAAGGGCTTGAGAAATAACTTGAACCATTCATCTAATTTGATAAGATATCCCCTTTTTTTTTTTTAACAGCTTCCACCTATGGTGTCAAACTAGAAGATCGTTTTCCTTCGTTTTCTCTCATTCGGTTAATAAGAATGGAAAAAGGCGGTTCCCGCCAAGAAGTTCTGTTTTCAGACACGATGGCCGAATTAGAATGTGAAAATTGCTTTTCCTTAATCACAGGGATTTTTTTAGTCATCTTAGGGAAATTGGAAAGGTGGTCGCGTTAAGAGTTTGGAAAATCGTTTGCGACAGTTGGTAACTCTAATATAAAAAAAATAAATAAGTAAAAATAAAAAAAGTTATAAAAAAATAAATAAATAATATAAATAAGAATAAAAAAAAATATTATAACATTTTAACTTAAATACATCTATTCCAAATTTATTTTTTGATTTGGAAAAACTGATTAGAAATTAAAAATAATTTAATTTATTTATTTTTATATAAAAGTAATTTTAAGAATTATTAAATTTTTCAGACGATTTTGAGATTATTTGAGAATGTATTTTGAGATTAAAGTACAAATAAAAAGTAAAAAAATAAAAATAAGAATAAAAAAAATTTTTATAACATTTTAATTTAAATGTATCGATTCCAAAATTTATTTTTATTTGGAAAAACTGATTAAAAATAATTTAACTTATTTATTTTAATATCAAAGTTATTTTAAGAATTATTGACTTTTTTCAGACGATTTTAAGATTAAAAAGTGCTTGAAAGTTATTTTTCGTTTGCAATTTAAAATGTTACAAAAAATAAGAAAAATCTCTTTAAAAACTGGACAGTTATTACTCAGATTTATTTTAACTATAAGTAAAATAATTTCTACAGGTGAAATTGTTATAACATTTTAACTTGAATGCATGTATTCCAAATTTATGCTTTTGATTTGGAAAAACTGATTATAAAAATTAAAAAATAATTTTGTTTATTTATTTTACAATCAAAGTAATTTTATGAATTACTAAATTTTTTTCAGACGATTTTTAAGATTAAAAAGTGCTTGAAAGCTATTTTTCGTTTGAAATTTAGAATTTTACAAAAATAATTAATTAAAATCTCTTTAAAAATTGAACAGTTTTTATTTAAATTTATTTTAATGTAAATAAAACAATTTGAAAATTGTTATAACATTTTAATTTAAATGTATGTATTCCAATTTTTTTTTTTGATTTCGAAAAACTGATTATACAAATTAAAAATAATTGAATTTATTTATTTTAATATCAAAGTAATTTTAAGAATTATTAAATTTTTTCAGACGATTATAAGATTAAAAAGTGCTTGAAAGCTATTTTTTTTCGTTTGAAATTTAAGAATGTTACAAAAATAATTAAAAGTCTCTTTAAAAACTGAACAGTTATTGCTTAAATTTATTTTAATTGTAAATAAAATATTTTTTGAAAATTGTTATAACATTTTAAATATTTTCATGGTTCATATTTTTTAAAATTTTAAATGGTTTATAAATAAGAGTGATTAAAATTTTTAGGTCATAGTAAATTCGCATTATGAAAATCGATAAAAAAAATTGATTTAATTAATCGATATCGTAAATGAATTTAATTCAAAATCAGAATCAAAATATTTTCGTTAGTTAGTCCCAAGAGAGATTTATTTCTAAGTCTTTTCAAGAAATAAAATTATTTAAATGATTCCATTTAAAGCTACTCATCCTCAAATTAAGAATCTTATTCTAAAAATAGATTAAGTCTTTAAAACAATAAAAGACACTGTATAAGATTAAGATTAGAAATGAAAAAGTTAAGAAATACTCAAGGATTTAAAAAGCAATTTGTAAAAGACGAAGAATTTCTTACTTTTAAAAGCGAAAGGATTTATTAAAAAATGTCGAATCTTCTTTTTCTCGATTATAATTTAAAAAAAAAAAATTTGTCAAATTTATTGCCAAGATTACTTTCTCTCAATCCTATTTTAGTCCTTTGGTTTATTACAGTATTTATTTAGGCGTATTTCTAAGAGACGAAAGAATTTTTCCCCATATAAATACCTTAAAAAATTAAACCCTAAATAATCATACAAACTATAAATTAATTAAAATCAAATAATTAGTTTCATATTTCCATTTTCGTTAAGGATATGTTTTTAATCACAAAACAAATACAACTGAAAATTTGAGTCGTGTATTAGATAATCTTTTAAAATTGTCCCTAATTAAAAATTAAATGACCCTAATCCATAATTAAATTAAAATCTTTTTAAATTAAAGCTTTTTTTATTAAATAAGATTCACATTATAAAATATAATTAAACTTGCATTAATTTACTCTTATAAATTTAAACTATTTAACTAATTAATGATGAGTAATTTTTAGCGTAATAAGTAAAGTGTAATAATGTAGAATAATGTAGGCACATTGTCAATCAGAAATAATATGGCAGATGGCGTTTATGCTTTATTGATGAAAAAACTTAAACAAATACATAAATATATATTAAATTAATTGTAACCCGACAAAAAAATCAACTGAAAATCTAACTCATATATTAGATAATCTTTTAAAAAATTGTACTCTTTTATTAAATAAGATTCTTATAATGATTAACTGGAGTTAATTCTAGTTCAGTAGTGATTGAAATTTGTAGTATCCATTAATTGTAGTTCTGTAAGGGCACAGAAGAGTGCCGGGTTAGTTAAGGTTCGAACCCGCTGGTGGCGGCATTGCTGTTTGTGATTATTGTATAGAGCGTTTCGCATCTATAACAAGGTTGTCTGGGGGGAAAATTTCCAGTTTTTTTTACTCAAACGACATGCAAATGCGGATTTCACTCCCTAAAAAGACTTTCAGGAAGGTAATACCATTCCTCATAGACTCTCAGAGGTTGATTTGGCATATATAAGGGAAAAAATGAGTTCCATCCATCAAGAAGAAAAGTAAAATTTATATCATCAAATGATTCTTTATTTTTACCTATATTATTTTTATTTAGTTTTTTGAAGTATACAAACAAATGAACCATTTATATCTGACTAATTTCAAATATTTTTTTGTGCTGATCTGTGTTTCCGCCCGATACGTAAATTTTATATCGTTAAAACATGGCAGATTTCCTGTCCACTTGTCATCCTATTGATTGGTATTCCACGACGTGATATTTTTAGAATACGGTGGAAAACCTCAATCATGATTTAAAAAAATAATCCATAAATAATATTCTACCTATTTAATTAATCAAACTAAACAATAACTCTTTTTAACTAATATCACAATGAAAATAATAATTTTCACATTAATTCTTTTACTAAATCAGCGAAGTTGTAAAAACCCACCACATTATTATTTTTTACTATATCAACGACTTAGCAAATGTCTACCCCATTAATATTTTACTAAATCTGCAACGTAATAAATGCCCACCACATTAATTTTTTCTAAATCAGCGATGTAGTATATTACTTTTTTACTAAATCAGCGATGTAGTATATTACTTTTTTACTAAATGAATTGATGTAGGCCAACACATTATTTGACTAAATCAGCGATGTATAAATGTCCCCGCATTAATTTTTTTACTAAATCAGCGATTAGTAAATGAACACCACATTTTTTTTACTAAATCAGCAACGTAGTTATTAATTTTTTTACTAAATCAGCGACGTAGTAAATGTCAACAACATTAATTTTTTTACTAAAACAGCGACGTAATAAATTCTCACCACTTCTAAATCGTGAAGCTAGTAAATGTCCATATTAATTTTCTTACTAAATTCTGTGGTAAATATCCACCCCTATTATACGTATCCATATCGACGGAAATAAAAATTATAACCAATTTTTAGTGGCTGTCTTTATAACAGGAACAAAAAGTCTCTCTACGTAAAAAAAGAAATCACAATCAAATTAAAGCGAAAATAACTAAACTAAACTAAAACTCTTTTAACTAATATGCACAAATGATTTAACAGAAAATAATTTTTTACAATAATTTTAACTAAATTAGAAGTAATAATTTCCACCACATTAATTTTTTACTAAATCGGCAAACTAAATAATATTTTATATCCATATCAACTGAAATTTTAAATATTTTTTATGACAGATCAACAAAGTTCTCCTGCGTAAAAAGAAATCACAATCAAAATTAAACTAAATTAAAACTTTTTTTTTTTTAACTAATATCTCACAATCACAACTTTAACAGAAAATAATAATTTTTTTTACTAAATCAGAGAAGTAATAATTGTCCACTACATTAATTTTTTTTACTAAATCAACGACATAGTAAATATTCACAATATTATACAGTATCCATACCAACTGAAATAAAAATTGTAACCAAAAGCACAAGTGACTAGTGCTTTATGACAGACCAACAAAGAAGTCTCACTGTGTTAAAAAGAAATCACAATCAAAATTAAACTAAACTTTAAACTCTTTTTTAACTAATATCTCACAATCACAATTTTAACAGAAAATAATAATTTTTTTTACTAAATCAGAGAAGTAATAACTGCCCACCACATTACGTTTTTTTACTAAATCAGTAACTTACTAAATATCCATCACATTATACAGTATCCATATCAACTGAAATAAAAATTGTAACCAAAGCACAAATGACTAGTGCATTATGACAAACCAACAAAAAGTCTCACTACGTAATGACTGCTCACTTGTTGACCTACCCCCTACCCTTCTACTGCTGCACACCTGAGAAAGGAAAAAGTTCCCAAAATACATCAGAAAAGATCGCCCGATGCCGTTCCTCCCCCAACTATCAGGTAAACCCCCCCCCTCCCCCTTCATTTTTATCCGGCGGGGATGAGCTACTGCTAATGAACGCGGCCCCGAAAAAAGCTAAAGCCCCAACAGGAAATTAAAATTGATGACGGGAAGCCAACAGCGTTATGATATCGATTTGGAGTCGGGATGATATTAGGACGAAATGCTAAATAATAATAATAAAAACACTCTTTTGGTCTGACGCTGAGACGAGTAGTGGTGTAGTGGATGGAAAACGAACGATTTTTTTCCCTTCTGCCTTCTGTTTCTGTTCTGTTATGGGGAATCTTAGGCAAGACATGAACACGAATGGTAACATGAGTTGTACTGAAAAAAGGCTTAAAAAGTAATCACAATTGAAATAAAAGATTATTTTTTTTAAAACAAAGAGTACAAATATTTTGAAATTTAGGCATAATATATTTATGTACTTTTCTTCATTGGCACACAGCAGCCCATGGTGGGGCAAGGCAGTTTTCCAGGACAGGAGATGTTTTTGTTTATAAAGGGATAAAATTGTTAGCTTTACGATCTACAGTCATGTTAGGCTGGAACTTACAGTTTAAAGTGGATACCTAACCACTACAAAGATCCAAAAGGCACAGCTAGGAGGGCGTTAGAAGGACAGCTAGGAATTTGCAACAGCTTACAACTTATTATAAATATATATATATACTATACATTCAAAACTTTTATAATTCAGCACCAATCTATTCGTTCGCTTACAGACATTTTCGTGAGGATGTTTGTTGACCGTGACCGTCAAATCGCGACATAGTGCAGTTCATATTTTCCCAGTGTTTAAAGTAACTAATAGTTTTTATTTCAGTTCATTTCTTTTCATTGCAATATAAAATTTATAAATACGAAAAACTTATTATAAATTTGCGTTTCATTCATTATAATATTTTTTAAGGAGAAATCCGAATCACTGAAACTACGCGATATCCCAGACAATTTTTCTAAAGACGTAAGGCAGGCTCGTGTGGATATATTATATATATATATATATATATTTCTTTTTTTGCCATATAGTAACTTGTCAAATTATTTAAACTATTTTTAGAAATAAATTTTTTATGATTTTTTTCATCAATGCAAAATATTAAATGTATGAATTTTGATTTTGTATTAGCTGGAATGGGCCAGAGTGCAGGTTGACAAGTGCTCTGCCGCAAGGTGCCACATGTTTCAGGTTATAATCTGGGTGGGGCCATGGATGTTTATAGTGGTTCGGAATCCACTTTACTTTAAGCCGTAGGTCCCGGTCTCATATGACCGTAGAGCGCCACAGAGCCCAATCAAACTTCTCGCTCACATCATTCCCAAACTATAAAGGACAACTCAGCTCTAAGCACAGTGATGTGGTGTGGTGTGGTGTAGTTTTTTTCTATTGCTGCTGGCAAACATTAGATAGCTGTATTGGATGTCTTAAGGCAAGCTCTTCACAGACGTTACTCACTTTTGCATTACCCAGGGAGCGCGTGTAGCTTGAAAGATAAGCCACGGACGCGGAGTAACAATGACCCCGCAAAGCTCTACTGTCATATTAGACCGGGACCTACGATTTAAAGTGGAATCCGAACCACTACAAACATCCATGGTACTGTCGGAACTCGAACCCTAAACCTGTGATACCGATCTCTAGTCACTCGGCCATCAGCCCAATAACAACTTTTAGGTGCACAATGTTCATTAAATCCTTTTTTTATTCTTTTTAATTTAAAAGATGGCACAACAAAAAATTAAATTGTCTATTTAAAAGTGGCTCGATTAGATTTTTAAATTCCAAATAAATGCCTTATTTTTTTATTTTTATTAAAATATCAACCAATTCAATGTATCAAGTTACTATATTTTCTTATTGAAATGGGCAAGCTTCTGCCAAATATCGACGGGCATTTGAACATTTGACACATCCAGAAAGTGGTACAGAGCAAAAATTCTTCTAAATTTGAAACAAATTAGAAAAGACAGAATAAAATAGATTTATAATGTTAATATATTAAAATTTTAAAATAAATGCATTCTGTTATCTATTACATTAACGTTTTTAAAACGTATAAATTCTATAAAACATCAAACATTTTACAAACATAATGTAGCAAAACATAAACATATATTTTTTTTAAATATAATTATAATGTTAAAATATTTATTAATTAAAAGTGTCAAGCCAAACTAAAAGCCATGCAAGTTGCTACATTTATATCTTGAAATGCAGAAGCTTCTGTCAAATATTGACGGAGCAATTTGAACATTTGAAAACCGGAATTGGCGCAGAGCAAAATCTCCAAAGCAAGTCCGATTCCAGAGAAAGAGGTAAAGAGTCAACATTACGTTCGTCGCTCTCTTTCATGACTTAACAACTTTCTTTTCAATAAAACTGACCGATTACGGGTTTTTTTCTCTTAACCCTCTCTGGAATTTTTTTTCCCTCTTGATTTTTTTCGTTGGAACTGTTCTTGAAGAGCGCAGTGCCGAAGAGATAGCGGCGAGACGGATTTTTTTGTTAAGAATCAATCGAGCATTGCTATGTGTTGGTCTGGAAAACCTGATTTGTTGAGAAACGTGAATGAAATTCGGAAAATGAAACAGTCGCGTTTATGATGCTCCACGGAGGGAAAGATTTATTTTGAAAGTACCTTATAAGCTTATAAGCTGCTGTTGTTTCACCATTAGAATGGTAAGCAAATTATTGTTTCAATGTAGCAACTGAATTTAATTTCACAGTTAGTTTGTATAAATTAAACAATGGTGATCAATCCGTTTGTTCAACAAGGTAAAAATTTAAACAATGTTCTTCGGAAAATAAATTTAGTTCAACACTGTTAAAACTTACACAACGCTGTTCAATAAAACAATTGATTCAAAAATGTAAAAATTTAATTAATGTTAAATGTATGTATTGTTCAACAATGTGAAATCTTAATCTATGATATTTAGTTGCTCAGACAATGCTCTTCAACGAATAAATTTATTGAACAATGTAAAACTTAATTAATGTTAAATTCATTTTGTTATTGTTATAATACCCCTAGTGCAGAAAGCTTACACCAGGTCGAAAGCCCCCATCGCAAGCGATTGGGCCGTGGGGCCGTGGCTAAAGAACATATGAGACAACAACTAACCGTGACTAAGGACATATCCATGGCACCACCGGGACGTGAACCCGAAATCTGGGGTAGAGCTGGAAACATATGTTTCTATAAAATGTTGACGGAGAAATTTGAACGTTTAAAATAAGAATGGCCAAATGAAAATAGTCTAATTTTTTAGAAAAAATGTTTCTAACAAATACATTACATTATGTTATTTCCGTTATACTAACATTTTAAAACGTAATCATTATCTGAAACATTAAACGTTTACGTTAACATAATGTTTTCAAACGTTAATAAAACGTTAACGTTAATAAACGTTAATAAAACGTTAATAAACTGTTTTTTAATATAATTCTAATGTTAAACTAGTTACTAATTAAAAGTTTCAATCAAAACTGAAACCGTAACTGCAAGTTACTACATTTAAATCTTGAAATGCAGAAGCTTCTGTCAAATATTGACGGAGCAATTTGAAGATTTGAAAAAGCCGGAATTTTCCCAGAGCAAAATCTCCAAAGTAAGTCCGATTCAGAGAAAGAGGTACTAAGAATCTTACGTCCGTCGCTCTCTTTCATGACTTAACAACTTTCTTTTCAATAAAACTGAGCGATTACGGGCATATTTTTTTTTCCCTTAACCCTCTCTGGACTTTTTTTTTCCTCTTGATTTTTTTTTTCTTTATAACTGTTCTTTGAGAGTGCAGTGCCAGAGAGATAGCGGCGAGACGGATTTCGTCAGGAATCAATCGAGCATTGCTACGTGTGGGTTTGGAAAATCTGATTTGTTGGGAAACGTGAGTGAAATTCGGAAAATGAAACAGTCTCGGTTATGATGCTCCACGGAGGAAAAAAAGTTATTTTGAAAGTACTCTTATAAGATGCTGTTGTTTCACCGTCAGAATGGTAAGTGGATTATGGTTTCAATGTAGTAATTGAACTCAATTTTATGTATACAATGTTGATCAATCTGTTTGTTCAACAAGGTAAAAATTTAAAACAATGTTCTTCGACAAATGTAAAAACTTAAACAATGTTCTTCCACAAATAAACTACTATAATTTGGTTCAACAACGTAGAAGCTTAAGCAATGCTGCTCAATAAATCAATTTATTCAACAATGTAAAACTTAATTAATGCTATTAAACAATGTAAAAATCCAATTAATGTTTTCAACAATGTGAAAACCTAAGGTATGCTACTCATCATCATCAGTGGCGCAGCAACCCCATGGTGGGCCAAGGCCGTCTGCCTGCTGGCAGATTTCTAGACAGGAGATTTTTTCTTTTTAAGGGTAGGGTTGTCAGCACTACTGCCCAACGCCCATATTAGACCGGGACCTACAGTTTAAAATGGATTCCGAACCCCTACAAATATCCATGGCACCGCTGGGACTCGCACCCGAATCCTGTGAGACCAGAGCGCCAGAATGGTCAATCTTGAAGAAAACAAAAAAATTAGAAAACAGAGAGTCAATTATATTTCTAATTTTCAAATATTTACATTTTAAAATAAATGTATTCTGCTATAATGCAACAGAATATAGCAGATTTAATTTACAAATTAAATCTGCTATATTCTGCTATAACCTTTAACATGTCGATAATAATTATCGACTTAACTAATTTGATTCGATAATAATAATCATGCGAAACTTTATATTTTTTGTTTAGTTTGATAAAATATAGCAAATTAAAAGGAATTAGAATTGGATCGTAAAATAATTTTCATTTTTAAACTTTTGAGCTTCTTAAGACCGATTTTGTGGAGCCTAATGACATAGAGATTAGCACTTGGGGTCACAAGTTTCGGGTTCGAGTGCCGGCGGTATAATGGATGTTTGAGTGGTTCATAATCCACTTTAAAAACGTAGGTTCCGGTCTAATATGACAGTAGAGGGTTGGGTATATGGCTGAAAAACCTATCCAGTAAAAAGAAAAACATCTCATGCCAGTAGGCAGAAGGGCTTCGCCCACCATGGGGCTGTCAAGCCATTGAAGAAGAAGACTGATTTTTGTAAAAGAAAAGTCAAATAAATAATAAATTGTTATTATGGTAATTATGTTTGCAATACTGACAAATAACAGCTGTCTTGTAGTACTGAAATTCATAATTGCAATTGTTTATGATGTGATGTAAAGCCGCAGTACGTTTTACTGTAGACTTTTCAATGTGATTTTTTCATTCATTCTTTCATTCATTTTTAAAAACAATTTTAGTCACACGTTTTAGACAATTTCTTTTTTTCAATACTAGTTTTTTTTTTTTAATATCTAAAGTTTAATAAATGTACGATGTTTAAGTTTATAGTAATTTACTGAAAATGAATAAAATTATCGACAAATTTAAAATTCACTATTAGAAACACTAAATGAAAAATGTAGTTAAATAACTAATACTATATTTTCATTTAAATTACTTTTTAATAAATTATTTTTCAATTTAAATAACTGATATTCCAGCTTTCTGAATTTAAAACACTAAATAAATAAATACAAAAATAAATAAATAGAATAAAACAAAATAAAATAAATCTTTACTATTACACAAACTATTTCAAAAGAAATATTTGTTTCTAGAAGGGAATAAGTTTACGCAGTTCTTTTGGGTTTATTTTAGCTTTAGTAAAGTTAAGAAATTTCATAGTTTTTTTTGTTGTTGGACAAATACTTGTTTTTTTGTCGGGAAAATTCAACATTGATTTTAAAGATTTAATTCCTGCTAATATCTGACATAAAATACCGGAGGAAAAAATACTTTAAAAAATCGACTTGAAAAGAGACGAGACAAGATAAGAAAGAATGAATAGAAGAAAAAAAATTAATACCCCCCGAAAAAACAACCAATAAAAATGAATAACAACCAGTGGTGGATAATTATTTGCGCAGATAGAAATGTGTTCCCTGATGGGCCAATAGGACAGTCTTCAATTTAATTTAAATAATTAGCTTTTAAAAATAAATTATTATTTAAGCAATTAATTATGTTTGGTAAATGAAGTTTTTTACGATTTATTTAACAAGTTTATGAATAAATGTTTTTAAAGATGTTGCTTAAATTTTATTTTAAGTATTTTATTTACTTAGCTATAATCTTTTCATGATATAATTTTTACTTACTTTTGAAAAATACAAAAATCATTTAAAAATATTTAATTTTTTTCAAATGTTTTTCAAATTTGATATGATTTAAGTAAAGCGTAGAATATAGATGTGATAATAATTAGAATGATACATAAAAAATGAAAATCTTGCAATTATAAAACCTATACCAAAAATTTTAAAAATGCACACTAAACACTGTACAGACTAATTATGCAAACGTACTTCCTCCTACGCACTGCAAGGACGCCCCCTGTGTCATTCAAGAGAAATAGTTCAGTAGGCCTTGATACTTTCACCGAGAGTACAGAAGTACATCGCAACTTGCACTTCTGCTGTGAAACGTTTAGTTCGTAATCTGTCATCCCGGAAGGAAATATATTCAACGCAACCCTGCGTAATAGTTGGCCTAGAGACTCTCACCCGCAGGGGGCCCTAATGGCCAACTGGCTATCGCTCTGATCATTGGTGCTACAGGCTTCATGTGGAAATCCTGGTGTTGGCATGAATGTTTGTTAATGGTTCGGAATCCATGAAACTGTAGATCACTAACTAACTGTACGTCGCGGTCTAATTAGCTCAAAGTGTGTACAAAATGATTGTACAGCGACCGACCAAACCACTCATCTGGAGAAGAAGTATATTTTGCGCATCCAGCGTGTACCGGAGTATCCTTATTTTCGGCTTAGAAGTGGAATCCTTCCACGAATCAATAATTATATGTCTTTAAATGTGTTAAATATTGTATGTGTGACGTGTTTGTGTGTAAATAAATCTGTGAGTTCTCAAACTTGAATCTCTCATATCTCAACCCAACCACACCTAGTTTCAATTCAGCTGCACAGCCTGCACATTACAATCTGGCGACCAACGTGGGGTCCACTCGAATCGACAATACTTTTTCTTTCTAATGCAGCTGGCAAACACTTAGACAGCTTGGTCTTGGATGCTTTTAAGGCCAGCGCTGCACAGACATTACTCACTTTGCATTACCCAGGGGGGCGTGTAACTTGAAGATAAGCCATGGACGTGGAGTAACAATGCCCCCCCGCAACGCTCTACGATCATGTTATACCGGCACCTACGGTTTAAAGTGGATTCGAACCCGCAAACATGCATGGCACCGCCGGACTCGAACCCTGTCAAACCGAGCGCCAGAGCGCTAGCCACTCGGCCATTCGAATCGACAATATTACAATTATAAATTTTAACAATGGCCTTATTTAAGAACTACTATGAAGTTTTTGGTAAAGCAGGAATATTTATAGAATTATTTGCATTGATAATAACAGGTGTATCACATAAAAAAATCAAATAAATAAATCTATTTGACGTAAGAAACATAAATTAAAATAAAATTAGTGAATATGAATCAAAAACTGTTTAAAAATAGGATAAAATATTGCGAATGGCAGTTTTAGACAAAAGCACTCGTTAAATCAGTTACTAGTTAAAATTGATTATTTTATGATGTTTCAAAATCCTAGGAAAAATAAGGAATTATGAATATTTTAATGTACACATTTAAACTCAAACAAAGCATTGTCATTAAAAAGTCAGAAATTTAAATATTTTTAATACAATAAATGAGGAATAGAATTACAGTAAAAAATCCATTTACCAAACAATAGCATTTTTGCAACGAATCGGAAGAAAATATGTATTTGAAGCTGTATTATTTTGTGAAAGAAAATTTTTAACAATGGCGAATAATATTTCATTGTGTGCTCGTTGAAATATTGCCGGAAAATTTTCATACAGGTTTTAAAATACATTTTATTAAAGGAATGAATAGAAAATATATATTTTACCCTATTATAAATTTATTACATCTAGAAAAATTAAGCAATTTTCGACCAGCTAAATATTATTTATTTTTAAATCAAAACGTCTACATGCAGATTATGTTCTTATTTCTACTAGAAACCTTTCAATTTTAAGCTAAATTTCACTGTGGATTTTATATATATATATATATATATATATAGTTAATGAACTGATCGCCGAGTGACTAGTGCTCTGGGGCTTGGTGCCACAGGTTTCAGGTTCGAGTTCAAGCGGTAACATAGATGTTTGTAATGGTTCGGAATCCACTTGAAACCGTAGGACCCGATCTAAAATGACAGTTAGGCCTAGGGCTGATAAACATATCACGTAAAAAGAAAGCGTCTTCTGTCTCGAAATCTGACAATAGATAGACGGGCTTGGCCTACCATGGGGCTGTTGCGTCACTGATGATGATGATAGTTATTGAAAAGTAAAGAAATAAAACTTTAAAATAATATTAAAATTTTATTTTGAAGGATTTATTATACTGATTATACGAATTAAAATTACACCAAAGTTTGTATAATTAACACAATTTTTTTTTACATGAAGTTATTAGAAGAAAAAATTGAGAAAAAGTATGAAAAAATAAATTTGGCTGGTTTATTTTGGTTTTAATAATAGAAAAATGCCATTTGGATTATTTGCAACGATGAACTTTTCAGCAATTCACAAGGTACATTTCACACAGAATTCACGTTATGCTATCACAGTTTGGACCGAATATTTCCAAAGATGGTATCTGGGCACACTTGCATCCTCTTAATAGAATCCAACGATTGGACTTTTCATAGTTATCCTCCTCATAGATATGAAAGCTTTCAAATAGGCATTATTGTCCTTTTCGAACCAAGATTCTTCAGTTATGAAATTCTCGCGTTCGTCGAAAAGATAGGAAAGTGTAAACCTCCATTTGGCTCAAAATCGTGATGGCACAATTCCACCCATGTCATTCCCAAAACATTTAAGAGGTATTTCAATTATTATCACAGGGATTTGTTATTATGTAGCAATAATTCCAAAACTAAACATGTTACCTATTAAAAGGTACACAATAGAGAGTTTTTGCATAACGTTTTTTATTGTCCGATATTTTTCTTCTAGCGCGCATGCTCATAGGAATATCTCAGCAGTGCAGTATTACAGATACGCATGCGCAATAGGTACAATGTTTCCTATGAGCATGCGAGCTAGGAAGAAAAATATCAGACGATAAAAAAACGTTATGCAAAAACTCTCTAATATTTCTATAAATACTTCACAAAAATACTTTTAGTTTAAGACTATGGGGTCAGGAAATGGATAACTACGTATATATAAAAACCCTACCTACTTAGCCAAACTGCAAGTTGTCTGTCTACGGGTGAGAAAGGCTCGTTAAATCCACAAACTGAAAAGCCTTTCTGCTGGTTTCAATAAGGAGGAGAAGAGGACAATGCAAACTTCTAGATGTAATTCCTGATGGCAGATTGACTGAATAGCAGATTGATCTTTGATGCAGCTTGAGTAATGCTGCATCTCTGCCTTTATAATGGTGTAGTGTGCAGGTTGTGCAACCAGATTGTAACTGGTTGTGGCTGGGTTGAGATACTTGAGGCACAGGCTGGATAAACTCACAACTTTATTGACACACGCATAAACATCACATACGCACAATTAACGACAGACAATAAGCAATACGTTTAAAAACATATAATTATAGATTCTGTGAAGGATTCCACTTCTGAGCCGAAAACCCGATATTCAGGTACGCGCAGAGTGCGCGAAAGATACTTCTCCTCGGGTAAGGCGACCTGATGCCCAATTGGCTAGCGTTCTGGCCTTCTATAACACGGGCTTCGGGTTCGAATCCTGGTGTTGGAATGGATGTTTGGGAGTTGTTCAGAATCCGCGTTAAACTGTAGGTCCCGGTCTGTTTAGCGAGTGTGCACAAAATAAGCGTATAGCTACATTCAAACCAAATTTTGCCAATGCTTAGGAGGAAGCATGGTTACAATGGCGAATAAAGGGAGATCAGAAGTTTCTGTATTCGAAAACAACACTGTTAGGTTATGGTTATAATTATAATTATAATTTAATGATCTCTCAAAAGTCATGTTTTATGTTAGTGTCTAAAGTGGATTCATTAGAACATCAACAACGTTGAAAGCATCAGGAACAACGTATCCTTTCTGCTAATTTCTCGACAGCTCCCGACACTATGCCAGTGTCGCACCAACCACAAACTATTTATGCAAAGTGCGTCGCCCATTAGCTTGGTACCTGATTGATCACTGCTGCCGGTGTGTCCTTTTGTTCCGACTGTTGCCCGTGCATCGTGTGAAGGCCCCTTTCACAGGATACGGAATGAAAGAGACAACTGTTAGGGGGATTCGGGATCGTTTGGCGGAGAAGAAGAAAAAAAAAAATATATATAACTGAAAGAAAATTGAGCGCTTCTTTTTTAATGTTTATCGTTTGTGGAAGGAAGGGGAAAAAAGTTAAAAATTATGGTTCCATGACCTGGATGGAATTTGTTAAGCTGGAAAAACAAATGGTTTTTTTTGCAGCTGGATGTGTTACGAGGGGAAGTGAATGAAAAAAATTTTGTCGTTTTGTTTTAACAATGTAATAAATAATTAATTTGAATGTGAAGGAATTTTTGTGTAAAAACAAAGAGGACATTGTTTTCTGAAACGGATTAAAAATGTGAGTTTTATTATGTACCTTCGGTTTTTTAAGATAATAGTAAAAATTGAAACCTTTAAAAACTAAAATAAGAGAAAAATGAAATGTTTAAAAGTAAGTTAAAATGTTTTTAGAGTTAATGTTTATTAAATTTTTCGTTTGCTTTGGATTTAAAAAAAAAAGGAAATATATTTAAAAATTTATATTTTAAGCTGCAAAAAAAAAAAAAAAAAAAAAAAAAAAAAAAAAACCATCTTATTTTAAAAATATATTTGTTATTATTAATAGTTGTTTTACATTATCTTATTTAATTGAGTTTCCTTACGAGCTCAATTAAATGATTATTGTAGTCTTTTATTATTGCATTTAATAATTATTATTGTATTAATCGCATCGTTATTATCGTTATTTATTGTATTCGTTTAACTATTGATAAGTTAAATGAATACAATAATAGTGTGGAATCATTTAAAATTTAAAAAATATAATTGGAAATTAAGTTAAAAAGATTAATTTTATATCTAAATTATATATTATAACAGTTATTTATTACAATGTGTAATTAGATTTTGAAAATATTTTACATTAGTTTACTGGTAGTTAAATGTAATAATAAAATATAAATTTATGAATAATAATTCACTGAAACATTGTTTCATGGCGCTCATTTAAAAATATCATTTCAGCTGAGAATAAAAGTTATAGAAGATAATCCCAATCGTAATTGCAATTTAATCTACACTTTTTTTTTTGAAGAATAATGTGCCAGTATTGTATTAATAATGTAAAACTAATATTTTCATTTTACATATATCATCAGGTTGTCAAAGATGAGATTTGTAGGAAAAAAAGTCTTATTTGGTTAACAACATGCAAACATAAGGAATTATTTTATTCATCAAAGTAGGCACACATGTTGTCTGTACACTTTTGCCATTTAAGCGGGAAGACCCTGGCGGAGAAGAGTCAATGAATTTCTGGAAGGCCAGTTTTACAGCCTTCTCAGAATTAAATTATTTTTCCTGTTAAAAGATTGCAGAAGAAGTGGTAATCGGGGGGGGGGTGTTCTAGATCTAGTAATGATGGAGGATGATTAAGTTTCAGCTTCAATTTTTGTAGTTTTGCCACAGTCATTTGTGAAGTGTGAAATGATAGAAGTCTATCTGTTGACCAATCTAAGCTGTTTTTCTTTAGGTTTTGCAATCATTTCATTCAGTTGGTTGCAGTATATTTCTGCTGTGATTGATGAACCAGGTTTCATGAAACCATAATAAAACCATAATAATGGATCACACCTGACACCAACACTAGATCACCAAATTCTTTTGATGAATATTGTGCTTTGGAGTGTGTTTTGGTCATTCATCCGTATCCAACCACTGTGTTAAAATGTTGCGGTTGTCATATTGGATCCATTTTCCATAATAAGCCAGCTTTCAAACACTTTTGTTTCTGTTTTTCATTCAGTTCATGTGTAATCCATTTATCCAACTTTTTCTCTTAACCTATTTGAGCTAAATGAGTTAATATTGTTCGTTTGCTATCATAAAACTTCAACGATAATTCATAGGCACTCTGAGATGGATCCGACTGAATGGTGACCTTTAGTTCATTATTGACCTTTGATTCTGGGCGACAGCTTGGCTCATTTGCGAGATCAAAGTTACCTGTACGAAATTTACCAAACTAATTGAATACTACTTGCTGCATAGTAACCCTACGCAGTGCAATTAACAATTAACAGCAGTATAATTGGCAATCGTAATTAACAATTAACAACAGTGTACTTGGCTATTAAGGTTTCGCATGAGCCAAGTCTGTAACGAATCTGTAGTTCCACGTAAAAATTCATATTGCATAACAGTGCGTATTTTCGACGATTTAATTTTTAACAAAATTAATTTTTAAAAAAAAAAAAAGTTTTTTATATTTTTTTAGAGCTTTCAAAAAAAAAAAAAGTCAAAATTTTAACTACAAATTTCATACTTGCTAACAAAATCAAATCAGAAGAACTTTAACTAATACGTAAATGAGCAAAAATTGGAGATTTTTAAAATTGCTCCCGATGTAAGGATTAAATTGCATATTTAGTTTCATTTTTTATGAGTTAATTGCATATTGATTTATAGTATTTATGTCCAATCAATCCCCTGCAATATTAATTTGAAATTGTATAATTTAATCTGGCATTTCATTAATTATGCTAAACTAGTTTTGCGAAATTTTCATAAGAGATAAATTATAAATGGTCTATTATCCTTATTATTACTTTTTTAAAAAACGAATATTTTAAATATTATAGAATATTTGTCTGCTTTTCTTATAAAATTTAAATTTACGATTAATAAAATATTTAATCATTATTTTGTCCCAAAAATTCTGATAAATGATTAAAGTACTGATAAAATTTATAACTGCAAAAATGTATGCATAATTTAAATATAATTTAAATGTATTTACGTACATAAATATTATTAACACTCATTTGCTAGAAAGTAATATAGAGCTAAAATTCCTTTTTTTCTTCAATTCGATGTTTCCCTTATGAGTGAAACATGATTATGACTAAATATAAATTTAAATTTCTTCAATAAATATAACATTCTTATAAATAGACGAATGAATAGACACGGAGAGGCTATGTCTTGATGATATGTTTTCATATCACATTGTGTATATGATATAAAAATATTTCTGACATTATAACATACTTTTATGCATTTATGAAATATGCTATTATGAAAAACACTTTCTGTTAATTAAAAAAATTTTTAAGTGTACTTTTTTATATGCTTTTAAATAAATCTATTAAAATTATCTTTTAAAATAAATATTAATTAATCTAAAATAATATTATATTTTTAGATAAATAGATAATTTTATTATTTTATTAAATAAATAAATCTATTTTTAAGCTAGAAAAAGAAATGCAAGTCACCTTAAAATACGATAGAATTCTTTTTTTCTTCGTTGGCGCAATAGCCCCATGGTGAGCCGAAACCGTCTGCCTAGACTACTGGCAAATTTCGAGACAGGTGATGATTTCTTTTTACTGGGTAGGGTTGTCAGCCCTACATCCAAAGCTCTACAGTCAGATTAGACCGGGACCTACGGTTTTAAATTGAATTCCGAACCATACAAACATCCATGGCACTGCCGGGTCTCAAACAGAGACAGTCTCCGACCTTAAACAGAAGTTCATGAAAATAAGCTATTTTTTCGATCAAACAGAAATAGTTTAAATGAATCATTTTAATTGTATGAAATATTGATTTAAAAGTGCAATGTGTTTTGATCATACAATTTCTAAAAATACTTGATTTGTAAAATTTTTGCACAATTTTTCTAAAGAAAAGTAAAAAAAAAGGAAGAACTTTTAGATAAAAGATTGTTATATTACTATTATACTGAGGAAATAAATATATAAATATATTTTATGACTCTGATAAAAGATCACACATGGCCTTTTAAATTTTAAAAGCCTATTTGAGAGATAGTTTAGATTGTTTTTGAGGCCTTTTAGTTTCAATATATGATGAAAAATGCTTAAATTAATCCTATGCTTAAAATTTTTAATATATATCATGTTTCATCATTATGTTTTTCAGGAGTTTATGTGTTGTTAGTTTTGAAATTACTAATAAACATAAATATAAAATAAAAAAATATATAAATGTCCTAATAAAATAATGTACTATAATTTAGGTGTTATACTATTTTATTAGGACATTTATGTATAGTAAATATATAGTATGTATAGTAAATTCTTTTATTATTATTGTATTTAAAAATTTATTAATGCTAGTGATCACAAAATGGGTACTTTGATCTACGGTTAATTTATTTAAAAATGAGATAAAATATCTTTTTCAAAACACATTTACTTAACTAAAATTTAAAGATTTGATAAATTTTAAACATTGTATTTTTACTTGATATATTTGTACTTAAAGAATTATGTTTCTGTCATATTCAAATACAGGATTAATTTAAATACTGTTATACTTCATGAATTATATTTATGATATATATTAAAAATTTTAAGCATAGGATTAATTTAAGCATTTTTTTCATCATATATTGAAACTAAAAAAGGACTTATTTGCATTTGCAACTTGAAAATACGTGGGTGTAACTTTAATTACTATAAAGATGAAAGGGCGTCTTGAAAATTAAAAATTATTTGTTGAAATAATAAAAAAAAAATAACAGTCGGACGTCATAAATTTCTTCATTTTTCGCAAATTTCAAAAAGCGTAGGATGAAAGCAAAAATACAAATACTAGAATAAAATTTCAAGAAATACTCTTATATTTCACAATAGATTCTTTTATATTTTTCAATCTATGGAAAAAAAAAATACGATATTCAAAGCTATAAAGTTTATTCTATTCTTATAATAAAGAAAATAATTTTAATTTTAAATTATTGGTAATTTTACACATTTTAATGCTATTCATTTTATTGGTAAAAAAAGTTCGCTGAAAAATATAAGAACTCTCTGAGTTGAAGTGTTTTATGATTCCGATAAAAAGATCACACTTGGCCTTTTAAATTTTGAAAGTTTTTTTGAGCATAGATTTTTGAGGCCTTTTTTTATGTTTTTGAGGTTTTTATTTGTTGAAAGTTTTTAAAATGTCTTAAAAGTATGCATAGTACATTTTTTATTATTAGTGTATTTAAAAATTTATTAATGCTATTGATCTCACCAGAACTATTTAATTTTACAAGTTATAGCAATCTTATTTTAAAAAGATTTATTAATGGTAATGATCTCACCAGAACTATTTAATTTTGCAAGTTATAGCAATTTTATTTTAAAAAGATTTATTAATGGTAATGATCTCACCAGAACTATTTAATTTTGCAAGTTATAGCAATCTTATTTTAAAACATTTATTAATGGTAATAATCTCACCAGAACTGTTTAGTTTTGCAAGTTATAACAATTTTATTTTAAAACATTTATTAATGGTAATAATCTCACCAGAAATGTTTAGTTTTACAAGTTATAACAATCTTATTTTGAAACAATTAATGGTAATAATCTCACCACAAATGTTTAGTTTTGCAAGTTATAACAATCTTATTTTGAAACATTTATTAATGGTAATAATCTCACCAGAAATGTTTAGTTTTGCAAGTTATAACAATCTTATTTTGAAACATTTATTAATGGTAATAATCTCACCAGAAATGTTTAGTTTTACAAGTTATAACAATCTTATTTTTGAAACAATTAATGGTAATAATCTCACCACAAATGTTTAGTTTTGCAAGTTATAACAATCTTATTTTGAAACATTTATTAATGGTAATAATCTCACCAGAAATGTTTAGTTTTGCAAGTTATAACAATGTTATTTTGAAACATTTATTAATGGTAATAATCTCACCAGAAATGTTTAGTTTTGCAAGTTATAACAATCTTATTTTGAAACAATTAATGGTAATAATCTCACCAGAACTGTTTAGTTTTGCAAGTTGCAACAATCTTATTTTGAAACATTTATTAATGGTAATGATCTCACCAGAACTGTTTAGTTTTGCAAGTTGTAACAATCTTATTTAAAAACATTTCAATTAACTACACAGGGTGATTAAATGGTCATGGGTGAAACTTTGAGGAGTGGTACAGTCTACAAAAATATACATTTTTGTATAGGAATGTATGGCTGGAAGTGAGAGAACCTGTCAAACGAATTTCTCACATATTGAGGCACAATGTCCGACCGATACCCGTCACGTGACGAGTTTCAAGTCCTCTGGTTGGAGCCTGATGGCCTCCGGTCAGCTTTCTGGAGCTCACCACCTGGAGATGTCATGGATGTTTGTTGTGGTTCGGTATCAACATAAGCTGTAGGTCACGGGCTCATATGACAGTAGAACATCACAGAGGAAAATCAGATTTCTCATCCATATCATTCATGAATAAACCACAACATTCATTTTTATTATCCAAAAGTACGTAAAAAAGACGCCATTTTTTGTCCAGTTGATGAATTAGCAAGAAATTTCCTCGTTGAATATTACTATAACATTTTTTTTTAAGTTCTGGTAAGTAATGTGGAAATGAATTCACAACGAGATTAAACCAACTAAGATGTCTATTCGAAATTTAATGAAGGCATTTGGAGAAATTGGTGTCACATTGAAGTGGTAAAAACGTGAAGAAAGAATTGCAGTACACGGTTTTTCCATCAAATTATTGAGAAGATTATTCAATCGAATTTCGTGAGGAACATGAAACAAATTCTTGAGGATGATGAAATTTCATGCCTACAATAAGTTCAGGGATTAAAAGAAACTCATAAGAGTAAGAGATTAAACTACTGCTTTGGGTGATAAAATATGTCTTAATTTGCATGAATAAGAGAACAGTTGCCACTTTGACAGTTTACTGTGTCTCCATTTTCAGAACATGAATTAAATACAGCTTCTGTTATTAGATTTATGTGATTTCAATTATTAAAAATTCATTAATAAATTGATATGTTACCGATTTTTGATTATATTTTTTAAATCTCTGATGTACCAAACGTGTATTTCCAAATTGGAGAATTATAACTTATATGGAACGAATGCGCACATAAAAGATTTAGATTTTAGACATATCTTAAAAATTCCGTGAAATTTTGAGAAGTAAATTAAACATTTCGTTTTGGCAGCATATTTATTATGATGTTGTCAAGTGTATTTGCTTTCAAATAAAAACCTAAAAAATGCATTTTTTATACGTATTTGTGTAATAACATGATAGAGAAATGAAACATAAATTTGTATGATCTTCTCAATAAATTTCGTCGTATCGTTTGAATGAAAGCCATTGAAAGCAATTTATACAATTCCTCAAGGAAAATAAAATGAAATGTGTTAAAGTGACCATTTCGTAGAAACATCTTTTCCCAAACCATTTTAGAATACCAATCTGTAATATTTATGTTTATTATGACACAATCCACCCTAAGCAATCTAGCCACATCAGTCATATTAGATTCTTTTCCAAATAAACCTCCATTCTAACTCCCAACACCTTACAATCGACAACACGCCATTTCAACAACACACAGCAAACTGCGAAGATCCGTCCATTCGTCATCATTCCAGAGACCGCGCGGTGGCCGGGCCCGAAAGCCGAAGTGCGTGGCCATCCGTCGAAATAAAGACTGGGGCAACATGCATTTAAATACGCCTTTTCCGGCCGGCATTCATTCATGGTGGAAAGCGGGTGTTTTCCGGGCGTGAGTGGGAAAGGGTGTGTGTGTGTCCTCGAGACCCAGTGAAGGACTTTCGGCTCATTTCATTCGATTTTTGACTGTGCAGTTTGAAGAAGTTGAAGAGAGAGCATTATCTGAGAAACATTTTTGGAGACAAGAGTAAAGTGGGTGGAAGGAATTGCAGCGTTTATGATTAAAATCTGGGGTATTAGGGAATCGATGAATCGGAAGAATTGAACCTCTGTTCCCCACCCTGAAAAGAGAATGAGTTTTTGCTTCTATGTCTTGTTTTCGTCCGCACGTCATAGGGAAAATTAATTGCGGATAGGAAAAGTAAGTATGGAACATGGCAAAAATTTGTGAGGATTTTAAAATTTCCTGCGTACAATTAAAACGCAGTTATAGAATTAATAGGAAAGTGATAACATTGAGAGATTACACTAGAGAGATGGGTGCTAAAATATGTCGTTTTAGTTTATATGAACAGGAGAATGATTCACATTTTGAAGATTTACTGTGTCTCCTTTTGCAGAGCATAAATTAAATTCACGCACATATTATTAAATTTACATGATTTCCATTATTAAAAATTTATTATTAAATTAATGGGTTATTAATTTTTGGATTAAACTGTATAAATCTCTGTTTACCCAAATATGTACTCCCATATTGAAGAAATATAACGTGCATGGAACGAATGTGTACATAAACAATTTGGATTTTAGACATATCTTAGAATTCCATGATATTATGGAAATAAATTCCTCAATTTTTTTTCGCAACACATTTTTTGTATTGTTCTCAAGTGTATTTGCTTTCAAATAAAAATCTAGAAAATGCATTTTTTATACATATATGTGTAGACAAGGACATGCATAATAGACAAGACGATAAAGGTTAATTTGTAGGATTTTCTCAATAATTTTTATCTTATTGTTTGAAAACAATTTACAATTTCTGAAGGAAAATAAAATGAAATGTGTTAAAGTGACCATTTCGTAGAAACATCTTTTCCAAAACCATTTTTAAAATACCAATCTATAATATTTATGTTTATTAAGACACAATCCAGCCTAAGTATTCTAGCCACATCAGTCATAGTAGATTCTTTTCCAAATAAACCTCCATGCTAACTCCCAACACCCTACAATCGACAACACGCCATTTCAACAACACACAGCAAACTGCGAAGATCCGTCCATCCATCATCATCCAGAGGCCAATTTGAAGAAGCATTATGCAAATGCGCGCGGTGGCCGGGCCCGAACCCGAAGTGCGTGTCCATCCGTCGAAATAAATTCTGGCAACATGCATTTAAATACGCCTTTTCCGGCCGGCATTCATTCATGGGGAAAGCGGGAGTTCTCCGGGCGTGAGTGGGAAAGGGAGGCGAAAATGGCGTGTCCTCGAGGCCCTGAGGAGGACTTTCGGCTCATTTCATTCGGTTTCTGACTGTGCAGTTTGAGGAAGTTGAAGAGAGAGCATTATCTGGGAAATATTTTTGAAACTCGAGTAAAGTGTGTGGAAGGAATTGCAATGATTAGGTTTAAAATCTGGGGGTATTAGGGGAATTGATGAATCGGAAGAATTGAATGCCCCCTTTCCCACCCACCCTAAAAAAGAATTGCTTTTGCTTCCATGTCTGTTTCTGTCAGAATCTCATAAGGGAAAGTAAAAAAGTATAAAATAATTATGTAATCACAAATTTTCTCAAAAATATTTTTGTTGTATTTTTATTCCTATTAACATTATATATATATATATATATATATATATATATATATATATATATACACTCAAGAGCCTAAAACATTACGCCCACCTTTGGCGAGCAACACAGCTTCAACCCGCCTTGGCATGGATACCAAAGTCCTTGGTGGATGGCTGGGGGACAGATTGTACCAGATGTTTAAGCAACGGTCACGCAAATCCGAGATATTGCGAACTGGTGGTCTTTGAACTCTGAGCTGCCGTCGCAGGACATCCCAAATGTGTTCTATCGGATTGAGAACCGGTGAGTTAGGTGGCCAGGACATTAACTGGAATTCAGCATCATGTTCCTGGAACCACTCCAACACAATTTTTTGCCTCGTGACAAGGGGCGTTGTCCTGTTGGAACATTCCATTTCCAGCTGGAAAACCGAGGCCATGTAAGGGTGCAACTGGTCCGCAATGATGTTCAGATACCCTGTAGCATTCATGATCTGCTCTACCACAACCACGGGTCCCAGAGACGCCCAAGAGAACGTCCCCCAAAGCATAATACCGCCACCACCGGCCTGTGTATGACCTACTGTACATTGAGGGGAGCAACTGTTCGCCTGGAAGATGGCGTATCCTGACACGGCCATCGGCGTGATGAATGACAAACCGTGATTCATCTGACCAGGCAACTTTCTTCCACAGATCCATGGACCAGTCACGATGTTACCGGGCCCAGTGCAGGCGCAGTTGGCGATGACGCTTGGTCAGCAAAGGCACACGAGCGGGATTTTGCTGCGTAGACCCATATCCAACAGTGTCCACTGAACAGTGGGCTCCAATACTATTCTACTTGGCCCTGCATTGTATTGGGCTGTCAGCTGAGCCACTGTCTGGCTTCGGTTTTGCTTCACCATGCGAGACAGTCTCCGACGACCTTTTTCTTTGATAGCGTGTGGACGTCCAACATCATGTCGTCTACTGCTGGTTTCACCGTCATTCATCCACTTTGCATAAGTACTAACAACTGTAGATCGCGAACAACCCACGAGTCGTGCAGTTTCGGAAATACTTGTTTCGAGCCTTCGAGCCATTATAATCTTCCTCTATCAAAGTCGCTGAGATCCGCAGCCTTTCCCATCACACACAGAAGTAAGTGAAAGAATGATTCTTCAGACTCTCCAGCAGCAGTTAAATACCAAATGCTCCACCTGATCATGTACCTTCCACGTCATCCAGGCTAGTTCATTGCAAAATGTGGGGGTGGTCATAATGTTTTGGCTCTTGAGTGTATATAATATAAATATAATCTTTATATAATTCTTCTGTACGTGTGCTTGTCACTGAACTCCCTTAAACGGCTGGACTGATTTTCATGGAGTTTTTTGTGTGTTGTAATTTGATTTACTATGTTAATTAAAAGTAAACATGATTTAAGCATATACTATATTATGTTTACGTAGGTAACATTATCAATTGGTAGCAATTTTTTTATTTATAATTAAACTAGTGCAAGCAATTTTAATTAAAAAAATTTATTTCATTTTACTTTTTTTCTTTAAAGAACTTCCTATTTGTAGAAATTGTGCAAATAAAGCGTAATAAATATATAGAAATCAGTCCTTCATATATTGCAGTTTTGCTTCTAAACTAGCTTATGTAGATATTACGTTTATCATCTAAGAATAATTCTCAACTATTAAAAGTACAATTAGTTAATCATTTCATTCGAAAAGAAGAAACTATTTATTTTAAAAGTAAGTGCACAATTTAAGTACATATTTTAGATAGTATTTTTCTATTACATTTTTATAAATTTATATAAATTTTTGAGTGAGTATAATTTTTTTTTTTGTAATTTTAAAATGTCAAACAAAAAAAAAAATCAGGAAATATTTGAATATAACTTTTACTTTCGTTAGTGCACAACATTTATATCTAAGGTCAAAGATGTCATTAACTATTTAAAAATTAAACAACTTCCAAATTAATAATATAATGATTAAATGTCCTTTTAAAATATGAAAAAAAAATTTATTTTGAAAAATTTGTACTGATATTAGTAAATTATTGTTTGTAAATGTTTACAAAGCTGACAAAGAATTGCACATTGAACAGGCTTTTTCATTATTTCAACAGCAATATACGCGAGAGTGATTTGAGTATTCAAGTAAATCAGATTTGCATGTAATTCATTCAATTAAGAACTGATTAATTATTTCTGTTTAATATGCTACATCTTAGAAAATATTATTTTCTATCTTTTGAGAATTAGACAGAGAAGGGAAAGAGCATAATTAGATAATATGATTAGTTTTAATGAAAACATCTTTAATTAAGAGATCAATATGTACCTTAGAGAAATAACACGGAATATAAGTTAGTTAGTTAAAGGTTTTAATTGACGGCTTAAGTACATAATTGATATAATCGTCGTTAGTTTATTATTTAATCTTAATTTTTAGGGACATGAACATTTCAGAAAATGCCTAAAGCTGATTTTTATAATAGCAACCCCTTAATTTGCTGTAACAGTTAATAAATATTTAATCAGGAAATTTTACAAGAATTTCAGATATAAGAGTCAATTGATTATAAAAATTAACAAAATAATAGAATCAAAATTTTACATATTGTTCCATATATATGCATACCTGGATCATTTTCCACTGAATCGCCAATCAACTATAATTATTTCTGATTTTATGAGACATGCTTTCTTGGATCGTATTATATAATGCTCAAAATTCTGCCAGTCTATCACCGACGATTCTAATATTTCGATGGATTAGGAAGGAAACCATCTTCTGAGGAGGGAAAATGTAAAAATCACTGGGTGTAAGGTCCAGGAGTGATAGTGTAACATCTCTGCCTGTACTAGACTTATAAAGGCTTCAAGAAGTAGGCCCACTTTCAGTATCATGGGAACACTTTAATTTTTATTTACAAAAACTATATATATATATATATACGTAGATACAGAAATATATAATCGTTATTAGAAATATACAAAGAAATGAAAAGTAAAAAATATGAATTTAATAACAACGGCACGATTAAATCACAAGTAAAGCTGATTCCAATGTCGGAGAATTTTAGAGTTCAGAGTCTACGACGAATTTTTAACACATGGTCTGCGGCAGACCTTAATTATTACATGGAGTAATTCACGAAACCACAAGGGGATTACTTTGAAATCAGGCGGAATTTCGGCCTATTTAGTCATTTCAGAGAAAAAAGAAAAACAACATTTTTGGTCAACTTGTTGCAGAAATCTCACCTTTCTTCTCCTGAAACCTCTCTTTAAGAAAAGCCGTCAAAAACGGGCGGGTGGGGCGACAGCTTCCCTCACTTCTCAATGGAGTAGATATTTCTCTACTCATGGTCTATCACCAATCCCGATGCAACACTTCATGCTGTAGTCCATATTCCATCAGTAATTGTTTCGATCTGAGAAGGTCGCACAGATTATATTCGTTATTTTCATGAGGTGTCATTATCCATGACACCTAATATCTGCTAATGACACCTGATATCTAATTTGAGTGACAGGTTGTTCTCATTAGTACAGAACACTACTTGCATGTAATATAACTATCCACAACACTGCTTGTCTTCTGTCAGATTTCAGTGATGGATTGTTATTGTGTACTTGTCAAAGAACATGCATTCCTCTCTCCTTGGAATGAAATGCCAAAACTCTTCCCTTGGGAAAAAAATGCTACAATAGAGATATTGTAAAATAATTTTAGTTAGAAATTTTGAATCTTTGATCTTTGCACTGTACCATAGCAGTATTTTTCTTTTTCCACACTATATAAACTTACAATTTCTAGTGGAAATACAGTTTTATGCTCTTTTCCTGTATAATAAAGAGAACATAAGTAATGACGAAATACATAAATAATATGGAAATCTTGTTACATGAAGGCAGATAATTTTTATATAATAGTAATGATTTTGTTATTACATTAACTACACATTCTTTATGCATCAGTCAGTTTTAGAAAAATGAAACTGGTTTTATTTATACTTGTTGTAATCTTTTCTTTATCTTAAAACTGAATGAAAAGAAAAGTTTCTTCCATCTTAATAATTAAAGCGGCAAGTGAATATAAAATTTCTTAAAGTTAAAATATTTATTTAAAAATATTTTGAACAAGATTTAATAAACTTCTAATAACTAGAATTTTAAAGACTACAGTAGAAAAACTAAGATTATCTCAAAAATTATTATTATCGTAAGATTTATCGTTAAAATTATATATATTTTTTAATTAAAAAAGATATAAAATGTTAAAAAGTAATATATTATTTATTATTTTTGTGTCTTAAAATTATTAATTGAAATTCTGTGGTTATATCTTTTGATTTAACGTCACCATTATTATTTTGACTATTACTGTGAATATTATAATTATTTCTCGAAAGAAACTTCAAGTATTTGAGTTTCTCTTTTACTTGAATAAAATTTATTATACGTAAAATTTATAATAGTTTATAATTAATTTGAATTTTTTAAAAAAAGAAATCATTCTTTGAATAAGAAGTTTCTTAGATTCCCCAGACTTGAAAAAAAAAAAAGAAAATAGTATAATTATATTAAAACTAATTTATATATTCTTCTTCAATAAAAAGAAATTTCAAACATTGCTTTACTAAATTAGCATTAGAAATGAAATCATGCTTTCTTACAATTTAACAAGAAATATTCTACTTCTGAGATGTGGAAAAATTTTGCCTTTATATTCTTCTCTTCTGTCTATGGAGAAAAATGTTTTCTCTAACAAAATACTAAAAATATTATACAGCACAGAAAAATAATTACATTGAAAAATGTCTAGACCTATGTATAAAGATAAATATAATTTTATATAAAAGATAATTTTTGAGAATTTGAAAATGAATGAATTTTTGAGAATTTGAATAACTAAAATTCGAATGATGTTTCGTTATTGATATGGTAATTACGAGGTTTTGTAATTATAGTTAATTGTGAAATAAACACCAAAAAAGTTTCTTTCATTTAAAAAAAATAATTATTCCGTTTAACTCATTTGAATAAAAGTTAATTTAGAAGTTCCGAAGAAGGGTACAATATATGTGAAGAACATTTTCTTTTGTCTTAAAAATATCCAATTATTTAAAAAAAATTAATTTAATACATTTTGAAAGAAAAGGAAACTAAATTTAAAATAAGCTCAGTTGGCCTCAAATAAATAGCTTCAGTTCCTTGAAGCTATTGAGTTTTAATGGGTCCATGTAATTGATAATTTCTATTTATGAACTCCATATATTTTACAAATAAATCTAGACAAAATAATTATTGAAATAAAAGTTGTTTAGTAATTAGTAAATGAGCGACTTTTTAAATTATAAGTCATTTATAATGAGTAGTTATTTCAACCTTTTCTAAGCACATTTGTTTTATAAATAAAATAATATTAATGGTATAAAATTTTAAGCAAACCGAATTTATATTTAGTTTTAATTTATGTAAATTAATTAATTTATATAAATTTGTGAGATGCTAAAATTTCATGCTTACAATAAGAAAGCAACTCAGGAATTAAAAGATACTGATAACATTAAAAGATTACACTAGTGCGATTGTTAAAATATGAACTTGAAGTGTCGTGTTAATTTATATGAACATGAAAACGGTTCCCACTTTGACAGTTTACTGGTCTCTATTTGCAGAGCAGGAATTAAATGTACATTCCTGCTATTAAATTTATACCACTTCAATTATTAAAAATTAATGTGGTATCTTTTTTTTTAATTATAATTTACAAATCTGTGCTACTTCAATATTGAATAAATATAACTTGTATTAAAAATTATTAACTGAAATTTTGTGGTTATATCTTTTGATTTAACATCATCACTAAAATTTTATATAACTTACTACTTATTAATATAACTTGTATGGAATGAATGTACACATAAAAAAAATTGGATTTTAGACATTAGAATTCTGTGAAATTAGGAAAAGTAAATTCCTTATTTTTCTTTGGCAACATATTTTTTGCATTGTTCACAAGTGTATTTGTTTCAAATAAAAATCCAGAAAACGTATTTTCTTATACGCATCTGTGTAGCTAGCATAGTAGACAAGGGAAAAAGAGATTCATTTGGATGGTCTTCTCAATAAGTTTTATCTTATTTTTGAATGAAAGCCATTGAAAACAATTTACAATTTCTGAAAGGAAATAAAAGGAAATATCTTAAAGTGACTATCGTTGATAAGCATTTCCCACACCATATTAGAATACCAATCTATAATATTTATGTTTATTAAGACACAATGCACCCTAAGTAATTGAGCCACATCAGCCATAGTAGATTCTTTTCGAAATAAACCATCCGCACAAACTCCCAACACCACACAATCGGCAAACACGCCATTTCAACAACTGCGAAGATCCGTCCATCCAACATCATCCAGAGGCCAATTTGAAGAAGCATTATGCAAATGCATAGTAGCCGGGCCCGAACACGAAGTGCGTGGCCATCCGTCGAAATAAAGTCTGGCAACATGCATTTAAATACGTCTTTTCCGGCCGGCATTCATTCATGGTGGAAAGCGAGGAGTTCGCCAGGCGTGAGTGGGAAAGGGGGCGAAATTGACGTGTCCTCGAGTAGGCCCAGAGGAGGACTTTCGGCTCATTTCATTCGATTTCTGACTGTGCAGTTTGAAGGAGTTGAAGAGAGAGCATTATCTGAGAAATATTTTTGGAAACACGAGTAAAGTGGGTGGAAGGAATTGCAGCGATTAGGATTAAAATCTGGGTGTATTAGGGGGAATCGATGAATCGGAAAAATTGAACCCCTCTCTAAAAAAAAATGAATAAGCTTTTGCTTCCATGTCTGTTTCTATCAGCTCGTTATACAGAAAAGTAAAAGTGTAAAATAATTATGTTATTACAAATTTTCTCAAAAATATTTCTGTTGTAATTTTATATATATATATACATATTTATTTTATAGTTATTTTATAATTTTTTTTTATAATTATTGAAAAATTAAAACAATTATTTATAATTATATATATATATATATATATATATAGATATTGTTTATATATTATATTATATCATATTATATTTATATTAAATATAATAACATATTGTATTTGTTTGAGGATCCCTGGATGGTTTAGATTCCCAACTGGACCCAGTAGGTGGCGCGGCAATTAATATAATTATTCTGTACATGCATTTGTCGTTCAACTTCTAAATGGTTTGACTGATTTTCATGAAATTTGGTGTATGTGTTTGACAAAACATGGATAATTTTTTATGGTATCCCCTTTGTCGTAAGTCGCCACCAGATGGGGCTGCAGTATATCAAATTTTATACCGTTTAACAAATTAGTATGAAAATTTGTAATAATATGTATTCTAGTATGGAAAATAGGTTCGAGCTATCCACTTTAGTTTTACTTGACACCAGATGATGATGCAGCATTTCATCTGATGTACCATTCAAACGATATGCATTAAAATTAGTATGCACTTATATTGGAACCTGGAGATTATATTTGCGATATGTAATTTTCTACAATGCATTTTTTTTTGGCAGGACAACTTATGTATATTATGTTTGCGTTGGTAACATTACCAATTGGTAGAATTTTTTTATTTATAATTAAATTACTTCACACAATTTTTAATTTAAAAATTTATTTCATTTTTTTCTTTCTTTTCTAATGAATTTCATATTTATCGAAACTGTAAGAATAAAGCGAAATCAATGTTTAGAAATCATTTGTATATGACACTTTTGCTTCTAAACTAGCTCATATAGATATTTCTCTTTCATGCAAGAACAATTCTGAACTATTAAAAATACAATTAGTTAATCATTGAAAAAGAAGAAACCACTTATTTTAAAAGTAAGTACACAATTTAAGTACATATTTTAAATAGTATTTTTTTTTTTTTTTTTTTTTTTGCATTTTTCTGAAAATATAATTATTTTAGAGTGATTACAACTTATTCGGAAATTTTAAAATGTTTAAAAAACTTTCAAAAAGTATTTCAATATTACTTTTGATTTCATTAGTGTTTAACATTTATGTCGAAGGGCCAAAAATATCCCCAACTATTTCAAAAATTAAACAACTTCCAAATGAATAATATAATGATTAAATGTCTTTAAAAAACAATGAAAAAATCATTTAATTTTTTTTTTGAAATTTTTACTGACATTAGTAAATTATTATTTGTAAATATGTACAAAGCTGACAAAGAATTGCACATTAAACAGGCTTTCATATTCAACAGCAATATACGCAAGAGTGATTTGAGTGTTAAGTAAATCAGATTTGTATGTAATTCATTCAATTAAGAACTGATTAAATATTTCTGTTTAATATGCTACATCTTAGAAAATATTATTTTCTATCTTTTGAGAATTAGACAGAGAAGGGAAGAGGATAATTAGATAATATGATTAGTTTTAATGAAAACATCTTTAATTAAGAGATGAATATGTACCTTAGAGAAATAACACGGAATATAAGTTAGTTAGTTAAAGGTTTTAATTGACGGCTTAAGTACATAATTGATATAATCTCTTTATTAAGTTTATTATTTAATCTTAATTTTCAGTGACATGAACATTACAGAAAATGCCTAAAGCTGATTTTTATAATAGCTACCACTTAATTTGCTGTAACAGTTAATAAATATTTAATTAGGAATATTTTACAAAATTTCAAATAAAAGAGTCAATTGATTATAAAAATAAACAAAATAACAGAATCAAAATTTTATTTATGGTTCCATATATGTGCATATCTTGATCATTTTCGACTTATATTTCTTCGCCAATCAACTATAATTATTTTCTTTTTATGAAGCATGTTTTATTGGATTGTATTGCTACTTAATGCTAGAAATTCTGTCTTATCAGTCTATCAGAGATGATTCTAATATTTCAGTGTTAACAGAAGTTTAGGAGGGAAGCAAGTCTTCTTGTGAGAGAAAATGTAAAAATCGCTGGGAATAAGGTCAGGGAAGAGACAGTGTAAAGTCTCGGCCTATGGTAGACCTATAATGGCTTTAAGAAGAGGGCCCACTTTCAGGATCATGGGAACACTTTAATTTTTATTTACAAGCCCTATTATATATATACGGATGCAGAACTTTGGGTTATTATGCAAAGAAATGAACATTAAAAATGCAAATTTGATTACAACTGCACGATTAAATCACAAGTACAGTTCACTCAAAAGTCGGTGATATTCGAGTTCTCGTGTCTACAACGAATTTTTAACACGTGATCTGCGATAGACCTTAATTACGACACTGCGTGATACACGAAACCACAAGGCGCTCGCTTTGAAACCAGGCGGAATTTCCGGCCTATTCAGTCTCCTCAGATAAAAAAAGAAAAACAAGACTTTTTGTTGCAGAAATATCCCCTTTCTGCTCCAGAAACCTCCCTTTAAAACAATCCGTCAAGAGGGGCGGGGTCAGCTTCCCTGACTTCTCATTGGAGTAGACACTTTCTCAGCCCATGGTCACGATGCAACAATTCATGGTATAGCCCATATTCCATATGTAATTGTTTCGACCTATGATGGTCGCACAGCCATTTGCTAATTTCACGAGTCTCATTACACATTGAATATATGCTGTCAGATTTAAAGTGACAGGTTGTTCTCATTCGGTACAATACACTAATTGCATGTAATATAACTATCCCCAACACTGTAGTCAAATTTGAATGATGGGTTGTTATGTACTTGTTAAAGATTACACATTCTCTCTCAGGAATGAAATGCCAAAACTCATACCATGAGAAAAAAAAAAGGCTACAATAATAGGATGAAGCAATTCTAATTATAAATTTTTTATCGTTTGTACTGCACCATTGCAGTATTTTACTTTCCAACAATATATAAACAAACAATTTCTAGTTGAAATGCAGTTTTATGTTCTTTTCCTGTATAATAATAAGAACATAAATAATATGAATGTATTGTTACACTAAGACAGATAATTAACTGATAATTTTGTAAAAACTAAGGTCTGCTATTGTGGAAGTGTTATTTCATACAAAATTGTTTGATTTTTTTTAATGGGCCTCCTATTAGAAATAATTTCTGTATAATAGTAATGATTTCGTTATTGCATTAACTACACATTTTTATTTATCAATCAGTTTCAGAAAAATTAAATTAAAAAAAAAAACATTTTACTGTTGTTATATTTTCATTAGCTCAAAATTTAACGAAAAGAAATGCTTCTTCTATCTCAATAATTAAAACTGCAAGTGAATATAAAATTTCTTAAATTTAAAATAATTATTTAAAAACATTTTGAACAAGATTTAATAAACTTCTTAATATTTACTAGAATTTTTAAAAGACTATAGTAGAAAAACTAAGATTATCTCAAAAATTAATATTGTCGTAAGATGTATCGTTACATTATATATTTTTAATTTAAAAGGATATAAATCATATTAAAAAAGTAATATTGTGGTTATTATTTTATTTTTGTGTATTAAAAATTAATAATTAAAATTTTGTGGTTACATCTTTTGATTTAACATCACCACTAATATTTTAGCAATTACTATGAATATTATAATTATTTATTAAAAGAAATTTCAAGTATTTGAGTTTTCCTTTCCTTGAATAAAATTTATCATACGTAAAATTTATAATAGTTTATAATTAATTTGAGTTTTTCTTAAAAAGAAGTCATTCTTTGAATTAGAAGTTCTTACGTTCCCCAGGCAAAAAATTAAAAATAAAACGTATAATTATATTAAAACTAATTTATATTTTCTCCGTCACTAAAAGAAATTTAAAGAAATTTCAAACATTGCTTTACTAAATTAGCATTAGAAACGAAATAAAGCTTTCTTACAATTTAACAAGAAATATTCTACTTCTGAAATGTGGAAAAATTTTGCTGTTATTTTCTTCTCTCCTGTCAATGGGAAAAAGATTTTCTATAATAATATACTAAAAAATAGTAGACAGTACAGAGAAATAATTACTTTCAAAATGTCTAGACCTGTATACTAAGATGAATATAATTTTATATAAAAGATAATTTTTGAGAGTTTGAAAATGAATGAATTTTTGTGAAATTCGAATGATGTTTGGTTATTCATATGGTAATTAAGAGGTTTAGTAATTATAGTTAATTGTAAAATAAACACTAAAAAAAATTTCTTTTATTTAAAATAATAATTATTTCATTTAACTCATTTGAATAAAAGTTAATTTAGAAGATCTGAAGAAGGGCACAATATATGTGAAGAACATTTTCTTTTGTCTTAAAAATATCCAATTATTTTTAAAAATAATTTAGATACATTTTGAAAAGAAAACTGCATTTAAAATTATATTCAGTTGCATAAAGCTATTCAGTTTTTCGTGGGTTCAAGTAATTTCTAATTTCTATTTATGAACTGCATATATTATACAAATAAAACTAGACAAAATAATTATTGAAATAAAAGTTATTTAGTAATTAGTACATGAACGACTTTTTAAATTTTAAGTGATTTATAAAGACGAGTTATTTCAATCTTTTTCTAAGCACATTTGTTTTGTAAATAAAATAATATTAATGGCATAAAAATTTTGGGGCCTGATGATAGAGTGGCTAGCGCTCTGTTGCTCGGTACCACAGGTTTCGGGTTCGAGTCCTTGCTGTGCTATGAATGTTTGTAGTGGTTCGGAATCCACTTTAAATAGTAGGTCCCGGTATAATATGACTGTAGAGCGTTGGGCCTCGCCCTGACAACAGTACCCCGTAAAAAGAAAATATCTCATGTTTCGAAATCTGCCAGTAGGCAAACGGCCTTGGCCTCTGTGGGACTGTTGTGCTACTGATGATGATGTATATATTAGGCAAAACGAATGTATCTTTAGTTTTAATCTATTTAAATTAACTACATGTAATGCATTAAAGCCTTCTTCATTGGCTAATCAGTTCTATGGTTGACCAAGGCAGATTTCAAGACAGGGGATGTTTTCTTTTTTACGGGGTAGGGTTTGTCAACCCTACGTCCAACGCTCTACAGTTGTAATAGACCAGGACCTACGGTTTAAGAGGGATTCGAACCCCTAAAGCTTCCATTGACCCACTGGGACTCGAACCCGAAACCTGTGTCACCGAATGCCAGAGAGCTAGTCACTCGACCATTAGGTCCATATTTAATGGACGTAACCGTGCTTTTTCCCACATACTGGCAAGAGCGTCTTCCGTGGCATTCTGGACAAATGGTCAGTCGTCCACGAGACTCTCACCGAGAGGAAGTATAGCGCAACCTGCACTCCCGCTGAGAAACATTTAGTTTATAGTCTCATTCCGAGAAAAAATATATTTAGAGCATCCCGGCTTATTAGTTGGCCTGTAGATTCTCACTAGGAGAGGAAGTATGTTTCGGGCATTATTATTTTCTATTTACCTATAAATCATTTTTTATTGCATATTATCAATAAAGTTGAAATGTGTTTAAATCAATTCACTTAATATCTTATTCAATATATTGCTTAAATTACTATTCTAATATTTATTTTATTAAATGTATTGTTATTATTCTTTTAAGCTGGTAACAACTATTATTGTACATGAGGCTCAAAGATGATATACAGTAAGGTACTTTTATTTGTTACGTGGCTTTCAACTGTGAAATTAGTCATAAAAGGAAGGATTATTTCATGGACAAATAGAGTGTTATTCAGTTTCTGAAATGTACATATAATGAAACTCTGGGGAAGTAAAATTTCTGTGACTGGGCATATTACAAAGCACAACTGCTAAATTGCTGAACAATTGTTGGCATAATAAATGTGACTTAAATTGACTGCGGACGCATTAGAATTGTCTCGTAAAATATACAGATTCCTCGTAGTTTATTAAGAGGAGAAGATATCTCCCCAATAAAATATTTTAAACTGGTTAGAGAGATTGAGTTTTTTTTTATGACTCATGTTTGTTAAAGATGAAGATCATATTATGGCGTCTAAAACATCAGGTCGTCATAGTGTGTTGAAAAAATACAATTTTTAATAGCATTCTTGGACAAATATTTATTCAATTTTTTTTTATTCTGAAGTTTCAGTACTCATTATGTTTTTTTTGAAGTGATGAAGTTGGTCAATATTGTATCGTTATATATTGTATATCACTGTCTTATCGTTATAATATATATCACTGTCTTATCGTTATATAATATATGTCACTTTAACATCGTCCATAGCCTCATAGGAAAAATTATGTAGAATGAATATTCTACAGTTATTCAGATTCAGATATTAAAAATAAATAGTTTTTCTTTATTAGTTAATTGTATGACTTATTATATTAATTTACGAAATAATTACTTAAAGATATAAAAAAAAATTAAATTATGTGACAGAAGTTCGCACCATGTATGTTTGTATTTTTATATATTTTCTATTAAAATTTTTATAATTAAAAATTATTATATTTAGTACTGATTATATATTTTTTAATGTAATGAAGTTGATTTGCTAATATTGTATCGTTATGTAATATTTAACACTGTCTAAAAATGCACCTTAAAATTCTTCCATAACATCATAGCAAAAATTGGGGAGAATAAATAAGCTATAGTTGGGAAAAATAGGAAGAACTGAATGTGAATAACTCATTGTCTAAATTATTCATTAATAATTTATAATTAATTCTCAAAAGTCACCAAGTACCATTTCTTCAAATATATATATATGTTGTAGTTTGTAAACTAGATTATGAAGGGGTGTGGCTGGGATACTTGAGGCACAGGTTAGATAATACCCAGCTTTACTTACACACGCACAAACAGCACACACATACAATTAGAAACGTACAATATGTAAGTCATTTAACGAGAGATAATTATAGATTAGTGGAAGGATTCCACTTCTGAGCCAAAAGTTGATACTCAGGTCCTCGCAGGGTGCTCAAGAGATACTTCCTCTCTCAGTGAGAGTCTGTAGGCCAACTAATACGCAGGGTTGCTTTTAAATATATTTCCTCTCGGGATGTAGAGCCTATAAACTAAACGTTTCTCAACAGAAATGCATGGTTAAGCTGTACTTCCTCTCCAGTGAGAGTCTCCAGGCTTACTGACCATTGAATGCCAAAAGGGGCGCTTTTGGCAGTGTGTAGGGAGGAAGCGTGGTACATATGTATATTATGTACATGTCGTATTTTTATTTTTTCTGGATTGTTATAGATATAAAATAAGTCAAAAATTTCTATTTCACTTTATAAAATTGATAATACTAATGAGGAAAATCATATAATTTATTATATTGAAATTTTCTTACTAGAATTTTAATGTTGTCGAATTTGGCTAGCAATTTAAAGCATGCATTCTTTTGCTACGTTGAAATGAAAATGTTTTCATTTAAAAAAGTTAAAATCAAATAATTACTCGTTCAGAAATTTTTAACAAATAAAATAACTCTTGCTAACAATAAAATTAACTTACTATTTTCCTTTTAAATCACAATAACTGCAATGCATGAAAAAATATTTTAATACAAAAATAAACTTTATTGTGAACAACTATATCTTATAAAACAAAATGTAACATTAAAGACGATATTTAAAAGCATTTAGAATGAAATTTTTAAAAAGTTAACATTAAGCAGTAATTAAATATTTTTTTGTTCTGAAAATAACATCCATGATTTTTGTTAGCAATGTAAAAATATTTTAAAATATTTCATACTGCTCTTATCTGCGACTATTCAAAAATAAAACAAATTTTTAAATTCATATAGTTAAAATATTTTTGCTAATTTAAAAATGTTTGCATTTTTTTACTGTATTTATAAATTTACTGTATTTTTAAAAATCAATAAACTCACGTATATATAAACCTTTAAAAATTTAACATTATAATTAACTACTTATTTTCCTCTTACATTTAAGTCAATATAAAATGAAATGTATAATTCCTATTAACTGAAAAATTTGTTTCGAAAAAGTCTCATTAGATTAATGCACAAAGTAAAAGAAGAGAAAGTTATAATTTTAATTCAATATAAAATAACCACTTCATAAAAGAATTAATGTTTATAGGAAAAGATAAATTTTAATGTTTATTTATTGAAATATGAAGACATAAGTAAAAAAAAATTGTGATTCGTTGTCGTGGTGAAATTATAAAAAGAAACACTCAAAGATTTAAATTACAAATAAATTGTCAAAAATTTTACTTTCATAGAAATTTGATAAAAATCTCGATTAGCAAAACTTTTCAGTAGTAGTTAAGTAGTCCGTTAAATTTTTCAAATTAATTCAGTAGTAAGTTAAATTATCTCAAATTAATTTCTGCCTTTTAAAAACACAATAACTCGAAAACATATAAAAATTCTAATAGAAAATGAAATTTATAAGGAACAATTTATATCTCATAAAACAAAACGCAACTTTAAAGACAATATTTAAAAGCATTTAGTATAAAATTAAAAATAATTTTAACATTAAGCAGTAATTAAATATTTTTGTTCTGAAAATTACAATGATTTTAGATAGTATAATTTTTTTTTCTGAAATTACTTTTATATGTTTAATTTCACTTTTTTTTTTATGCCTAACTAAATGAGGAATTTTGTAAAGTTGTATGGTAAATTAAATCGAACTGAGTAATCAAACAAAAATGATTAACATCGATCATTTACTGATGCCAATTTAAATACTGCTCTCAAACCAAATTTAAGGTAATCGATTTAAAAATATTGCCGCACTTAAATTTCTTTTATTCCTTCAAAATGACTTCTCGTTGAAAATTTAAAAAATAATATGATATTATTTCAATTATTTTGACTTTCTCAAATTAATTTTTGACTTTTAAATCATCAATCATTTGCGAAGCATGAAAAAAAAACTCAATACAAAAATGAGCATTTTATTCTGAACAACCTATGCAACAAAAACAAAATGCAACAATATTTAAAAGCATTTAGTACAAAATTAAAAAAAGTTATAATTAAGCAGTAATTAAATATTTTTGTTCTGAAAATTACAATGATTTTTGCATGCGCAATTTTTTCTACAATTATTTCTATATTTTTAATTTTAGTTTTTTTTATGAATATTTAATTGATAAATTGGGTTAAGTTGTATAGTAAATTAAATCGAATTGAGTAACCAAACAAAAATGATTAACATCCATTATTTAATTAAAAAAACCTGATTCCGATTTAAATACTCCTCTCAAACCAAATTTAAGGTAACCGATTTGAAAATGTTGCCACACTTACATTTTTTATGCCTTCAAAAATGACTTCTCATTCAAAAATGAAAAAAAAAAATTATGATATTATTAATTTAAAATCACGATGACGGTGAAAAATTAAAAGTTCTGAATGTTCGAAAAGAAGAAAAAAATTCGAAACTTGAAATACAAATGGTTGTTTAATACCTCGGGGGTTTGAGAATATTAAATGAAAACGATTAAAAATAGTTGAGAAGTCTTGAAGCCCATGGGAAGTAAACAGAATAAATTAATATCGCCAAGTGTAGATTCTTGGCGAGAAAAAAAAAATACTTTAATTTCACTGTGCAGTTTGTTTCTTAGAATAATAGAAGAGGAAATTAAAACTGTAATGAAATCAAATAAATTGATTTAAGTAACCCAAATGAGGAATTTTAATAATTAAGAGCCAGAGATCTTTGCTTTTTTATTTTCTTTTTCCTTTTCCATTTTCAGGGATCAATTTACGAGGCGTTTAATTGCCTTTGTTTTATATTCATTATCTTGGTGAATTTAGGAAATATGATATATGGTCTGTCTAGAATTTCTTTTCTTTCATTTTTTTATTTTTATGGTGGGGGTAAACTGGGTAAGGATTTAAATTCGTTTTAGGTTTCACTTTATGGAGTGTTTTTGGTGTTATCAGGTTTGTTGGGCATAAAGACTGTCAAAAGAATGATAATTAAATTTTGGGTTGCTGTAGACTAATAAATTTGATATCTTAGCAAGTATCTTCGTTCAAGAAAAAAAAAATAACGGATTATGCTGGGTTTTTTTCTCACTAGAGGGCTATAAAAGTTTTAAATTAATGCACTCTGTTCATGATTTAATTATGACATATTGTAAGTGTCGGCAACAAATATTTCGTATAAGTTCTTGCCCCTTTTATAACTGAAATCATGGCAGAAATAGGTGTTTATAAAAATATTTCCTATAATTGACAATTTTTGTGAAAATAAAGTAATTCTTTGAATTATAATTATAATTTCTTATTTCTTGTCGATTACATTTTTTTGTAGATATTCAAATCTCTAATAAGAACAGTATCCAGTTCAAACAGGTTAAAAGAGTTGTAAAATTACGTTCCATACGTGTGTTCAAAAAGTAAGATAGGGTAAGCATGTAAAGCACTAAGTAAAATTCCCGGGTTTAATGGAATTTCAATTTTTCATAGTAGACAAGATAAAGGAGGTCAATTTGTATGATTTTTTTAAATGAAAGTCTTTGAAGACAATTCACAACTTCTGGAGGAAAATAAAACAGAATGACTTAAAGTGACCATTTCGTAGAAAATTTCTTCCAAACCATTTTAGAATTCCAATCGATTACATCTATATTTATTAAGACACAATCCTCTTTAAGTAGTCGACCACATCAGTCATAGTAGATTCTTTTCCAAATAAACCATCCGCACAATCTCCAGACACCACACAATCGGCAACACGCCATTTCAACAACTGCGAAGATCCGTCCATCCATCATCATCCAGAGGCCAATTTGAAGAAGCATTATGCAAATGTGCGCGGTGGCCGGACCGAACCCCGAAGTTCGTGGCCATCCGTCGAAATAAAGTCTGGCAGCATGCATTTAAATAACCCTTTCCGGCCGGCACTCATTCATGGTGGAAAGCGGGAGTTCTCCTGGAGTGAGTGGGAAAGAGGGGCGCAAATGGCGTGTCCTCGAGGCTCCGAGGAGGACTTTCGGCTCATTTCATTCGATTTCTGACTGTGCAGTGTGAAGAAGTTGAAGAGAGAGCATTATCTGAGAAATATTTTCGAAACAACGAGTAAAGTGGGTGGAAGGAATTGCAGCGATTAGCATTAAAATCTTGGGGTATTAGGGGAATCGATGAATCGGAAAAACTGAAACCCCCCTTCTAACAAAAAAAAAGAAAAAGAATAGGTTTTGCTTCCATGTCTTATTTTCATCCGCTCGTTATAGAGAAAAAGAAAAAGTATAAAACAGTTATGTAATCGCATATTTTCTCAAAAATATTGTTGTTGTAATTACACATATTTGTTAATTATAAAATTATAAATAATTTATTATAAATTATTTTTATTCGCATTAAAATATATATATTATGTTTATATATTATATTAAAGCCAGAGCACTAGTCATTCGGCCTGAATGGCCGGGTGACTAGCGCTCTGGCCCCTCGGTGCCACAGGTTTCGGGTGCGAGTCCCGGCGGTGCCATGGATGTTTCTAGTGGTTCGGAATGCACTTTAAAATCGTGGGTCCCGGCCTAATATGGCCATAGGGCTGACAACCCTATTCCGTAAAAAGACGGTGACTCCGTAAAAGTCCCATACGGCCATGGCCTACCAAGGGGCTGTTGCAATACTGATAATGATGATGATGATATATATATATATATATATATTATCACATATATATGATATATATATATATCAGATTATCACATATATATGATATATATATATATATATCATATTATCACATATATATATACGTATATAATTTTTCTTCTTCCAATGCAGTTGGCAAATAGACCGTGATCTTCGCCATAAGGGCTGCACAGATGTTACTCACTTACATTACCCAGGGGGGCGTGTAACCTGATGGTAAGCCACGGACGCGGAGTAACAATGCCCCCGCAACGCTCTACGATCCTATTAGGACCGGGAACTAAAGTGGATTCGAACCACTACAAACATCCATGGTACCGCCGGGATTCGAACCCGATACCTGTGGTACCGTACGCCAGAGGATAGTATATATAATCTTTATATAATTCTTCTGTACGTGTATTTATCACTGAACTCCTCCCTAAATGGTTGGACCGATTTTCATAAAAATGTTTGTGTGTGTTTGACAAAACATGGAGAATGTTTTTGTGCTATTCCCTGCTGCTCTATTCCCATGATATGCTACTGTATATAAAATTTTTACAGTTCTATCAATCAGTTTGAAAATTGATATTAATATTTATTCCAGTATGGAAAATAGGTTCGCGCTATCCACTTTATTATTATTTGCCATCAGATGGTGATGCAGCATTTCATCTTATATACTTTTCAAACGATATCCATGAAAATTAGTATGCACATATATTGGAACCTGGAGAATGCATTTGCGATATGTAATTTTCTACAATGCATTTTTTTTGGCAGGATAACGTATATATATTAAGTTTACGTTGGTAACATTATCAATTGGAAGCAATTTGTTTATTTATAATTCAATTATTTCAAACAATTTTTAATTAAAAAACTTATTTCATTTAGTTCTTCTTTAATGAATTACATATTTTTCGAAAGTAAACAAATGAAGCAAAATAAATATTTAGAAATCGTTCGTATATTACAGATTTGCTTCTAAATTAGTTTGTGTAGGTAATTTGGTCATCATCTAAGAATAATTCTCGACTATTAAAAGTACAATTAGTTAATCATTAAAAAAAAGAAACTATTTATTTTGAAAGTAATATTTTCGATTGTATAAAATATGTACGATTTAAGTACATATTTTCAATTTTTTTTTTTTTTTTCCATTTAAAAAAAAATATAATTATTTTAGCGTGAATACAATTTATATGGAAATTTTAAAGTGTTGAAAAACATTCAAGAAATATTTGAATATTACTTTTGTTTTCATTAGTTCACAACATTTATATCCAATGGCTAAAATATCCCCAACAATTTCAAAAATTAAACAACTTCCAGATTAATCATATAATGATTAAATGTTTTTTTTAAAAGAATGAAAAAAAAAAAAATCATTTAATTTTTAAAATTTGTACCGATATTAGTAAATTATAACTTGTAAATATGTACAAATCTGACAAAGAATAGCACATTAAACAGGCTTTCATTATTTCAACAGCCATATACGCGAGAGGGAGTTGAGCATTAAGTAAATCAGATTTGCATGTAATTCATTCAATTAAGAACTGATTAAATATTTCTGTTTAATATGCTACATCTTAGAAAATATTATTTTCCATCTTTTGAGAATTAGTCAGGGAAGGGAAAGAGGATAATTAGATAATATGATTAGTTTTAATGAAAACATCCTTAATTAAGAGATCAATATGTACCTTAGAGTACTAACACGGAATATATGTTAGTTAAAGGTTTTATTTTGACGGCTTAAGTACATAATTGATATAATCTCGTTATCAAGTTTATTATTTAATCTTAATTTTCAGTGATATGAACATTTCAGAAAATGCCTAAAGGTGATTTTTATAATAGCTACCCCTTAATTTGCTGTAACAGTTAATAAATATTTAATTAGCAAAATTTCACAAGAATTTCAGTTAGAAGAATCAATTGATTGCATAAAATAAAAAATAATAGAAACAAAATTTTACTTATTTTTCCATATATGTGCCGTGGCAATTTTTCTCACTGGAAGAGTTTGGCATTTGATTCACAGGAGAGAAGAATGTATATTATTTGAAAAGTACATAATAGCAACCCATCACTCAAATTTGACAGCAGACACGCAGTGTTGCAGATATTTGTATTGCATTCAATTGTGTTTTGAATTAATCAGAACGACCTTTCACTGAAATCTGATATCAGATATTCGGTGTCACATATAATGAGACTCATAAAATTAACGAATGCCTGTGGGACCTCCACAGGTCGATTGTGAAGACTACATATTGAATATGAATTACATGATGAGTTGATCCATCGTGATGGGTGATCAAACATGAGCTGAAAATGTCTAGTCCAATGAAAAGTGACGGAAGCTGACTCTTCCTTCTTGGCGGATTGCCTTAAAAGGAGATTTTTGGGGAAAAAGGGGTGTTCTGCGACGAGTCGACCTGAAGTGTTGTTTTTTTAACTCTGAAGTGACTGAATAGATCGGAGTTTTCCTGTTTTTCAAAGTGAACCCTCGTGGTTTCCTCTTTTCATGTCCCTGTGAATTAAAGTCTGCCACAGAGAAGGCAATTAGGTTCGTAGAGACGAAAACTCTGGAAAAGCTTCGACCTTGGAGTGAACTGTACTGTTAAATCGTGCACTTGTGATCAAATTTTATTTATAATTTTTCATTTCTCTGTATAATAATCCATTTTCATACATATATAGTGCTTGTAAATAAAAATTAAAGTGTTTCTATGAACCTGAAAGTCTTTTTGAAATGCAGTCTTATGCTCTTTTCCTAAATAATAATAAGAATTTAAATAATGAGAATGGAAGGGCTACTACAACTACAGCTACTACTAATAATAATCTAATAATAATATGGAAAAAATATGGATAAATAATATGGAAATATTGTTACACGGAGACAGATAATTAACTGAAGATTTTGCAGAACTTAATTGTCTGCTATTGCAAACATACTATTTCTTACAAAATTGTATAATTTTTAAATATGCCTCATATTAGAGATAATTTGTGTATAATAATAATTATTTTGCGGCTATAACTACGTATTCTTTATGCATCAATCAGTTTTAGAAAAATGAAATTTTAAAAACATTTTAATTGTTGTAATCTTTTTTTTAGCTCCAAATTTAATCAAACGAAAAGTTTCTTCAATCTCAATAATTAAAAAGGCAAGTGAATATAAAATCTCTTAAAATATTTATTTAAAAACATTTTGAATAAGATTTAATAAACTTTCTCATATTTACTAGAATTTTAAAAGAAAACAGTAGAAAAACTAAGATTCCTTCAAAATTAATAATATCGCAAGATTTATCATTACGTTATATATTTTTAGTTTAAAAGGATATAAATCATGTTAAAAAGTAAATATTGCAATTTTTAATTTTATTTTTATGTATTAAAAATTATTAATTGAAATTTTGTTGTTATATCTTGTGATTTAACATTACCATTAATATTTTGGAAATTACTGTAAAAATTATAATTATTTCTTAAAAGAAACTTCAAGTATTTGAAGTTTTTCGTTACTTGAATAAAATTTATCATACGTAAAATGTATCATAGTTTATAATTAATTTGAGTTTTTTTGAAAAAAGAAATCATTCTTTGAATAAGAAGTTCTTACTTTCCTCAGACAAAAAATTAAAAATAAAACGTATAATTATATTAAAACTAATTTATATTTTCTCCTTCACTAACAAAATATTTAAAGAAATTTCAAACATTGCTTTTCTAAATTAGCATTAGAAATGAAATTATGTTTTCTTGCAATTTAACAAGAAATATTCTACTTCTGAGATGTGGAAAAATTTTGCCGTTATATTCTTCTTTCTTCTGTCTGTGTGAAACATATATTCTATAACAAAATATTAAAAAATAGTAGACAGTATAGAAAAATAATTACTTTGAAAAATATCTAGACTTATGTATAAAGATAAATATAATTCTATATAATAGATAATTTTTGAGTATTTGAAAATGAATGAATGAATTTTGAAGAATTTGAATTACTAAAATTCTGAATGATGTTTGGTCATTCATATGGTAATTAAGAGGTTTAGTAATTATAGTTAATTGTAAAATAAACATAAAAAAATTTCTTTCATTTAAAAAAATAATTATTTAGTTTAACTGATTTGAATAAAAGTTAATTTAGAAGTTCTGAAGAAAGGCATAATATACATGAAGAAAATTTTCTTTTGTCTTAAAATATCCAATTATTTTTAAAAATAATTTAGATACATTTGAAAAGAAGCAGCAGCTATGAAGCTATTGAGTTTTTTAATGGATTCAAGTAATTCTTAATTTCTATTTATTAACTGTATATGTTTTGAAAATAGTTTTAATCTAGACAAATTAATTATTAAAATAAAAAATTATTTGATAATTAGTATGTAAAAGTCCTTTTGAATTATAAGTGATTTATAAAAATGAGTTATGTCAACCTTTTCTAAGCTAATTTTTTGGTTAATAAAATAACATTAATGATATATATTTTGGGGCCTGATGACCGAGCGTCTAGTGCTCTGACTCTCGGTACGACAAGTTTCTGGTTCGATTCCCGGTGATGGTATGGATGTTTGTAGTGGTTAGGAATCCAGTTTAAATCGTAGGTCCCGGTATAATATGACTGTAGAGCGTTGGGCATCGGGCTGACAACCCTATCCCGTAAAAGAAAACATCTCTTGTTTCGAAATCTGCAGTAGGCGAATGGCCTTGGCTACTGTGGAGCTGTTGTGTCACTGATGATGATGATGTATATTTTAGGCAAATCAAATTTGTCTTTAGTTTTAATTTATTTAAATTAATTACATGTAATGCATTAAAGTATTCTTCATTGTCTCATCAGTTTCATGGTGGAGCAAGGCAGATTTCGACTAGCCTACTGGCAGATTTCGAGACAGAGGATGTATTCTTTTACGAGGTAGAGTTGTCAGCCCTACTACTCTACAGTCATATTAGACCGGGATATACGGTTTAAGATGGATTCCGAATCATTATAAGCATCCATGGCGATACCGGGAATTGAACCCAAAACCTGTGGTACCGAATGCCAGAAAGCTCACCATTCGATCATCTGGTCCATATTTAACGGAAGTAACCGTGTTTCCTCCCACACACTAGCAAGAGCGCTCCCTATGTCATTTATGATAAATGGTCAGTCATCCTCGAGACTCTCACCCGAGAGGAAGTACAGTGCAACCTGTGCTCCCGCGGAGAAGTATTTAGTTGATAATCTATCAGCCCGAGAGAAAATATATATATGTAGCGCATCCCGGTCCATTAGTTGGCCTACTAACTCTCACCCGGAGAGGAGGTATATTTAGCCCACTACTATTATTCTATTTACCTACTAATTAATTCCTATTGCCTATTATCAATAAAGTTGAAATGTATTTAACTCAATTCACTTAATATCTTATTTACATATAGCTTTATATTTTTAGTAAATATTTTATTAAATGTATAGTTATTATACTTTTGAGCTGGCAACAACTATTAATGTACATGAGCTTCAAAGATGATTATACCCTTACTAGCCCTTGCCCTATAGTATGGCACTTTTATTTGTTTTGTGGCTGTCAACTGTGAAATTAGTCACCTAAGAAGAATTATTCCATGAATAAATAGATATTATTCAGTTTCTGAAATATATATATAATGAAACTCTGGGGAAGAAAATTTCTGTGATTGGACATATTGCAAACTACAACTGCTAAATTGCTGAACAATTGTTGGCATAATAAATGTAAGTTAAATTGAACTGCGGGCACATTGAATTGCCTCGTGAAATATTCAGACTTTTCACAGTTTATTAAGAGGTGCAGATATCTCCACAATAAAACATTTTAAGCTGGTTAGAGAGATTGAGTTTCTTTAAACACTCAATGTTTAATAAACTGTAATGATGTTTGTTAAAGATGAAGATCATATAATGGGGCCTAAAATATCTGGTTGCTATAGTGTGTTGAAAGAATACAGTTCATAATAACATTCCGGGAAAATATTCATTCAAATTTTTCAGTACTGTTTATGTTGGTTTTTTTTAAGTGATGAAATTGATTTGCTAATGTTGTATCGTTGTATATTATATATCACTGTCTTCTCGTTACATAATATATGTCACTTTAAAATTCTTCCATAACGCCATATCAAAAATTTTGTAGAATGAATAGGCTACAATTATTCAGATTCAGATATTAAAAATAAATATCTTTTTTATTAGTTAATTGTATAACTTATTAAATTCATTTACCAAATAAATACTTAAAGATAGAAAAAAATTAAATTTTGTGACAGAAGTACACAATTTAATCTCTTCCACATATATATTTGTGTTTTTTAACATTTTTTTATTGAAATTATTTCAGATGGAGGAAACAAAATACTTGGAAAATTTTTTAATGAAGGGAAAAAAAAAATAACCATTAGATTTTTCCGTAATGATTATGTTTTTTTTAAAGCAATGAATTTGATTTGTTAATATTGTATCCTTATATATATATGACTGTCTAAAAATGCACTTTAAAATTCATCCATAACATCCAAACAAAAATTATGTAAAATTAATATGCTGCAGTTGGAAAAAAAATATGAAGAACTGGTACTGAATTATTCATTAAATATTCAAATTATAACTGAGTGTGGTTGGGTTGAGATACTTGAAGCACAGAGAAATAAAGTTTTATTTAAACACGCACAAACAGCACACGCATACAACTAGAAACGTACAATATGTATCACATTTTAATCCAGATAATTATATTTTCGGGGAAGGACTCTACTTCTAAGCCGAAAAGCCGATACTCAGGTATGCTCAGGGTGCGCGAAATATACTTCTTCACAGAGTGAGAGTTTGTAAACGAACCTATAAGCAGGGTTGCGTTAAATATATTTCCTCTCAGGTTGAGAATCTATAAATTATACGTTTCTCAACAGAAGAGCCTGGTGGCGCTTTACTGCCACTCGAGTGAGAGTCTCGAGGCCTACTGACCATTTCTTCTAAAGGGAGGCGCATTTGCCAGTGTGTAGGAGGAAGCATGGTAACAATTGTTACAAATGTTAATATATTCATAATATTTATAATAACATATGTATATTATATACATAATTTTTAGGTGCATGTCGTTTTTTTAATTTTTCTGGATTGCAATAGACATAAAATAAGTAAAAAGTTTTTATTTCACTTTATAAAAATGATAATACTAATGAATAATATATAATTTAACGTATTGAAATTTCCTTATTGTAATTTTAATCATTGGACTTTTGCTAGACTTTAAAGTATGTATTCTTTGCTACGTTGAAATGAAAATGTTTTCATTAAAAAAAAAGTTAAAATCAAATAATTACTCTTTCATAAATTTTTAATAAAAAAAAACAAAAAACTCTTGCACATTATAGAAATAACTTACTATTTTCCTTTTAAATCGCAATAACACTAAAGCAGGAAAATATTTTAATACAAAAATAAACTTTAATGTGAACAACTTATATCTTATAAAACAAAATGCAACATCAAAGACGATATTTAAAACCATTTAGTATGAAATTAAAAATAAGTTAACATTAAGCAGTAATTAAATATTTTGTTCTGAAAATAACATCCACGATTTTTATTAACAATGTAAAAATATTTTAAAATCTTTCATGCTGCTCTTATCTGTGACTATTCAAAAAATAAAACAAATTTTTAAATGCATATAGTTAAAATATTTTTGCTAATTTAAAAATGTTTGCATTATTTTACTGTATTTATAAAGTACATTATTTTTAAAATCAATAAACTCACGTATATATAAACCTTTAAAAATTTAACATTATAATTAACTACTTATTTTCCTCTTAGATTTATGTCAATATAAAATGAAATGTATAATTTTATTAACTGAAAAATTTGTTTCGAAAAAGTCTCATTAGATTAATGCACAAAGTAAAAGAAGAGAAAGTTATAATTTTAATTCAATATAAAATAACCACTTCATAAAAAATTAATTTATAGGAAAAGATAAATTTTAATGTTTATTTATTGAAATATGAAGAGATAAGTAAAAAAAAAAATTGTGATTCGTTGTCGTGTGAAATTATAAAGAAACACTCAAAGATTTAAATTACAAATAAATTGTCAAAAATTGTACTTTCAAAAAATTTGATAAATATCTTGAGTAGCAAAACTTTTCAGTAGTAGTTAAGTAGTCAGTTATAATTTTCAAATTAATTCAGTAGCAAGTTAAATTATCTCAAATTAATTTCTGCCTTTTAAATCACAATAACTCGAAAACAAAAAAAATTCTAATAGAAAATGAACTTTATAATGAACAACATATATCTTATAAAACAAAAATGCAACATCAAAGACGACATTTAAAACCATTTAGTATAAAATTAAAAATAATTTAACATTAAGCAGTAATTAAATATTTTTGTTCTGAAAATTACTATGATTTTTACATGTATGATTTTTTTTTGTATAATTACTTTTATATTTTTAATTTTATTTTTTATGCCTAAGTTAAATGATGAATTGGATTTAGTTGTACAGTAAATTAAATCGAATTGAGTAACCAAACAAAAATGATTAACATCCATTATTTAATTAAAAAAAACTGATGCCGATTTAAATACTGCTCTACAAACCAAATTTAAGGTAATCGATTTAAAAATGTTGCCACATTTTTATATATCTTTTTACTGTTTGAAAAAACGACTACTCATTAAAAATTGAAAAAAAAAAAATTATGATGTTATTAATTTAAAATGACGATGATGGTGAAAAATTAAAAGTCCTGAATGTTCGAAAAGAAGAAAAAAAATTCGAAACTTGAAATACAAATGGTTGTTTAATACCTCGGGGTTTGGGAATATTAAATGAAAACGATTAAAAATAGTTGAGAAGTCTTGAAGCCCATGGGAAGTAAACAGAATAAATTAATATCGCCAAGTGTAGATTCTTGGCGAGAAAAAAAAAAAATACTTTAATTTCACAGTGCAGTTTGTTTCTTAGAATAATAGAGGAGGAAATTAAAACTGTAATGAAATCAAATAAATTGATTTAAGTAACCCAAATGAGGAATTTTAATAATTAAGAGCCAGAGAGCTTTGTTTTTTTTATTTTTTTCCTTTTCATTTTCAGGGATCAAATTGCGAGGCGTTTAATTGCCTTTGTTTTATATTCATTATCTTGGTGAATTTGGGAAATATGATATATGGTCTGTCTAGAATTTCTTTTCTTTCATTTTTTTTTATTTTTTATGGTGGGGGATAAACTGGGTAAGGATTTAAGTTCGTTTTAGGTTTCACTTTATGGAGTGTTTTTGGTGTTATCAGGTTTGTTGGGCATAAATGCTGTCAAAAGAAGGTTAATTAAATTTTGGGTTGCTGTAGACTAATAAATTTGATATCTTTGAAAGAATCTTCAGTCAAGAGGAAAATAAATATCTGATTATGCTGTTTTTTTTTTCCTTACTAAAAGGCTATAAAAGTTTTAAATTAAAGCATGCTCATGATTTAATTATGACATATTGTAAGTGTCAACAACGAATATTTCGTATAAGTTCTTGCCACTTTTATAACTGAAATCATGGCAGAAATAGGTGTTTATAAAAATATTTTCTATAATTGACAATTTCTGTGAAAATAAAGTAATATTTTGAATTATAATTCGAATGCTTATATGCTGTTTATTACGCTTTTTTGTAGATACTCAAATCTCAAATAAGAACAGTATCCAGTTCAAACAGGTTAAAAGAGTTTTAAAAATTACGTTACATACGTGTGTTCAAAAGTAAGATAGGGTAAGCATGTAAAGCACTAAGTAAAATTCGGGTTTAATGGAATTTCAATTTTTCATAGTAGACAAGATAAAAGAGGTCAATTTGTATGATTTTTTTAAATGAAAGTCTTTGAAGACAATTCACAACTTCTGAAGGAAAATAAAACAGAATGCCTTAAAGTGACCATTTCGTAGAAAATCTCTTCCAAACCATTTTAAAATTCCAATCGATTACATTTATATTTATTAAGACACAATCCTCTCTAAGTAATCGACCCACATCAGTCATAGTAGATTTTTTTCCAAATAAAACCATCCGCACAAACTCCAGACACCACACAATCGTCAACACGCCATTTCAACAACTGCGAAGATCCGTCCATCCATCATTATTCCAGAGGCCAATTTGAAGAAGCATTATGCAAATGCGCGCGGTGGCCGGGCCCGAACCCGAAGTGCGTGGCCATCCGTCGGAATAAAGTCTGGCAGCATGCATTTAAATACGCCTTTTCCGGCCGGCATTCATTCATGGTGGAAAGCGGGAGTTCTCCAGGCGTGAGTGGGAAAGGGGGCGCAAATGGCGTGTCCTCGAGGCTCCGAGGAGGACTTTCGGCTCATTTCATTCGATTTCTGAGTGTGCAGTTTGAAGAAGTCGAAGAGAGCATTATCTGAGAAATATTTTTGGAAACACGAGTAAAGTGGGTGGAAGGAATTGCAGCGATTAGGATTAAAATCTCGGGGTATTAGGGAATCGATGAATCGGAAAATTGAACCTCCTTCCCCACCCACAAAAATAATAGCTTTTGCTTCCATGTCTTTTTTTCATCTGCCCGTTATAGAGAAAAGTAACAGTATATAATAGTTATGTAATAGCAAATTTTATCAAAAATATTGTTGTTGTAATTACACTTATTTGTTAATTATAAAATTAGAAAAATTTATTATAAATTATTTTTATTCCTATTAACATATATATATTATGTTTATATATTATATTAGAGCCGGAGCAGGAGTTATTCGGCCTGAATGGCCGAGTGACTTTTTATGGGGCACAACCCTCCCCCTCCTGTTTTCGAAATCTTCCAGTAGGAAAATGCCTTGGCTACTGTGGGGCTGTTGTGTCACTGATGATGATGTATATATTAGGCAAAACAAATTTATCTTTCAGTTTTAATTTATTTAAATAAATTACTATAATTACATGCACTGCATTAGGCTATTCTTCATTTTCTCAATAGCCTCATGGTAGTCCAAGGTTGGCATAATACTGTCAGATTCCAAAATATGAGACGTTTTTTCTTATAATGAGGGTTCTCAGCCCTACGCCCAACGCTCTATAGCCATATTAGACCGGGACCTACGGTTTAAGTTGGTTTTGAACCACTACAAGCATCAAGGGACTACCGAGACTCAAATCCAAAACCTATGGCATTGAACGCAGAGAGCTAGTCCCTTGCCTATCAGGTCCATATTTAATGGACGTAATCGTGCTTCCTCCTACATATTGGCAAGAGGGCTCCCGTGGCATTCAAGATAAATAGTCATTGGCCTCGAGACTCTCACTGAGAGGAAGTTCAGGGCAACCTGTGCTTGAAGTTGAGAAACATTTAGTTTATAGTCTCTCATACCCAGGGAAAATATATTTAACACAACCCGGCGCATTAGTTGGCTTACAGACTACCTGAGAGGAAGTATATTTAGCGCATTATTGCTATTTTATTTGTCAATGAATTAATTTTTTATTTCATATTATCAATAAGGGCAAAATGCATTTAATTCAATTCACTTAATATCTTATTTATATATTGCTTTGTATTTCTAATAATTATTTTATTAAATGTATTGTTATTATTATTTTAAGCTGGCAAGGACTATTACTATACATGAGCTTCAAAGATGATGTACAGTAAGGTACTTTTATTTGTTTTGTGGCTGTCAACTGTGAAATTAGTCATATAGGAAGGATTATTTCATGAACAAATACAGTGTTATTCAGTTCCTGAAATGTATATATAAAAGAAACTCTGGGAAGAAAAAATTTTTGTGATAGGACATATTACAAAGCACAACTGCTAAATTGCTGAACAATTGCTGGCATTAATAAATGTAACTTAAATTGACTGTGGGTGCGTTGGAATTGTCTCTTAAAATATTCAGATTCTTCGTAGTTTATTAAGAGGAGAAGATATCTCCCAATAAAACATTTTAAGCTACTCAGAGAGATTGAGTTTCTTTTTATGACTCATGTTTGTTAAAGATGAAGATCATATTATGGCGTCTAAAACATGAAGTCTTCCGTGTATGTTGAAAGAATACAATTTCTGATAACATCCTTAGAAAGATATTTATACAAATTTTTAATTTAGATATTAAAAGAAATGTCTTTTTTCTTGTTAGATAATTGTATGATTAATTAAATTAATTCACCAAATAATTATTTAAGGATAGAAATATTTAAACTATGTGACAAAATTTCAACTTAATTTCTTCCTGATATATGTTTGTGTTTTTTTTTAATATTTTTTTTATTGAAATTATTCCAGATGGAAGAAAAAAAATACCTTGAGAATTTTTTTTATGAAGAAGAAAAATATGAAGAAAAAATGTAACCATTATAAAGAAAAAAATTATTATATTATATTTAGAAAAAAAATGAAATTTATATGAAAAAAATAATAGATTATTTAATACTGATTAGTTTTTTTAAGCAATGAAGCTGATTTGCTAATATTATATCGCTATATAATATATATCATTGTCTAAAAATGCACTTTAAAATTCTTCCATAGCATCATAGCAAGAATTGTGTAAGATGAATATGATGCAGTTGTGAAAAATATAAAGAACTGCTATTGAATAACTTATTGTATAAATTATTCACTAATAATTTATAAATAATTCTCAACCGTCTTATATATATATATATGTTGTAGTATGCAGGTTGAGCTATCAGATTTATGGTAACTGGGTGTGTGGGTGTTAATGCACAGATTAAAGAATACACAGCTTTATTGACACTCGCACAAACAGCACATGTATACAATTCGAAACGTACAATATGTAACACATTTAAAGACTTATAATCGTAGATTCGGGGAAAAACTCTTCTAAACCAAAACCCGATACCCCGGTATGCGCAGGGTGAACAAAAGATATTTCCTGTTCGAGTGAGAATCTGTGGGCAACTTATACGCAAGGTTGCGTTATATTTTCTCTCGGGATGAGAGACTGTAAACTAAACGTTTTTTCAACAGAAGTACATAACACACACGATAATATTAATGAATCATATATAATTTAATGTATTGAAGTTTCCTTACTAGAATTATATTTGTTGTCGAATTCCTTTTAAATCACATGCATAGCATGAAAAAAGTTTTAATACAAAAATAAACTTTATTGTAAACAACTATATCGTATAAAACAAAATGTAACATCAAAGACGATATTTAAAAGCATTTAGTAAGGAATTAAAAATAAGTTAACATTAAGCTCTAATTAAATATTTTTGTTCTGAAAATAACATCGATGATTTTTATTAACAATATAAAAATATTTTAAGATCTTTCATACTACTCTTATCTGTGACTATTCAAAAATAAAACAATTTTTCAAAAGCATATAGTTAAAATATTTTTGCTAATTTAAAAATGTTTGCATTATTTTGCAGTATTAGAGTACTTTTTATTTTTAAAAATCAATAAACTCACGTACGTAGAGACCTTTAAAAATTTTGACACTATAATTAACTATTTATTTTCTTCTTACATTCATGTCAATATAAAATGTAATGAATAATTTTTATTAACTGGAAAATATGCCTCGAAAAAGACTGATTAATACGCAAAGTAAAAATGAGAAAGATAAAATTTTAATTCAACATAAAATTTTCACTATATAAAAGAATTAATGTTTATAGGAAAAGATAAATTTTAGTAATGTTAAGTTTTTGAATTGGGAAGAATTAAGCTAAAAATAATTGTGATTTATTGGCTTGGTGAAATTATAAAGAACCATTCAAAGACTTAATTTGCAAATAAACTGTCAAAAAATTGTACTTTCATAGAAATTTGATAAATTTCTAGAGTAGCAAAACTTTTCAGTAGCAGTTAAGTAGTCAGTAGTCAGTTAAATTTTCCAAATTAATTTTTGCCTTTTAAAATCACAATAAATGCAAAGCATGAAAAATTTTTGAATACAAAAATAAACTTTATTAGGAACAACCTATATCTTATAAAATGAATGCAACATCAAAGACGACATTTAAAAAGCATTTAGTATGAAATTAAAAATGTTAAAATTAAGCAGTAATTAAAGATTTTTTTGTTCTGAAAATTACAATGATTCTTACATGCATAAAGTTTTTACAATTATTTTTATATTTTAAAATTTTATTTTTTATGCTAATTAAATGGTGAATTGGGTTAAGTTGTATAGTAAATTAAATCGAACTGAGTAACCAAACAAAATTGATTAACATCCATTACTTAATTAAAAAAAAAAAGACGATTTAAATACTCTCAAACCAAATTTAAGGTAACAGATTTAAAAATGTTGCCACACTTATAAATCTTTTATTGCTTCAAAAATGACTTCTCATTCAACATTGAAAAAAAAAAATATATTTGATATTATTTATTTAAAATGACGATGATGGTGAAAAATTAAAAGTTCTGAATGTTCGAAAAGAAGAAAAAAAAATTCGAAACTTGGAATACAAATGGTTGTTTAATACCTCGGGGGTTTGAGAATATTAAATGAAAACGATTAAAAATAGTTGAGAAGTCTTGAAGCCCATGGGAAGTAAACAGAATAAATTAATATCGCCAAGTGTAGATTCTTGGCGAAAAAAAAAAAATCTTTTAATTTCTCTCTGGCAGTTTGTTTTAGAATAATAGAAGAGGAAATTAAAACTGTAATGAAATCAAATAAATTGATTTAAGTAACCCAAATGAGGAATTTTAATAATTAAGAGCCAGAGAGCTTTTTTTTTTTTTCCTTTTCATTTTCAGGGATCAAATTACGAGGCGTTTAATTGCCTTTGTTTTATATTCATTATCTCGGTGAATTTGGGAAATATGATATATGGTCTGTCTAGAATTTCTTTTCTTTCATTTTTTTAAATTTTATGGTGGGGGTAAACTGGGTAAGGATTTAAATTCGTTTTAGGTTTCACTTTATGGAGAGTTTTTGGTGTTATCAGGTTTGTTGGGCATAAGTACTGTCAAAAGAAGGTTAATTAAATTTTATGTTGCTGTATACTAATAAATTTGATATCTTGGAAAGTATCTTTAGTCAAGAGGAAAAAAAAAAAATATCTGATTATGCTGGGTTTTTTTTCTCACTAAAGGGCTATAAAAGTTTTAAATTGAAGCACTCTTCTCATGATTTAATTATGACATATTGTAAGTATCAGCAGAAAATATTTCGTATAAGTTCGTGCAACTTTTATTACTGAAATCCTGCCAGAAATAGGTGTTAATAAAGATATTTTCTATAATTGGCAATTGTTTTGAAAATAAAGTATTATTTTGAATTATAATTTGTTGTCGATTACACTTTTTATCGATTGCATTATTGTCGATTACACTTTTTATTGTCGATTTCATTATTGTCGATTACACTTTTTACTGTCGATTGCACTTTTTATTATCGCTATTCATTATTGTCGATTATATTTTTGTTTAGATATACAAAATCATTTACAAGAACAGTATCTTGTTTAAACGTAAAAAATATTTGTAAAATTACTTTTTATATATATCCACATTATATATTGACAGCAGCCTGGTGAGAATTTCAAATTGTATTTCAATCAGTATAGAAAAACCCACGAAGAGAGAACTTTTTAAAAAATAAATGCTTAAATCATGTTTGATTTTCCTTAAAACAAATAAAAACGACCAAGTAAATAAACATAGTTCTTTTTAGAATTCCTGCATTTAGAATTGAGGTAATTCACAACTGGAACGACGAATATCTAACAGGTCCAGCTTAATTCAGGACGCACCTTTGGAAGCCTGGTTTGCTGTTCTCAACATTGTATCATATTGGCACCAATATTAAACAAACTGCCAATCTTTTACCATTGTATTCAAATCTATTGCAACTCCCTTTAACTGTGGAAGATGTCTGAAACTAATCTTGCTTCCTGAGCCAAACAGAAGGACAATCCTGCTTGCAGATTTATTATACCCATTGCCAACTATACACAAAAACTTTCGGTTAGGCATTATTATAGGGCCTATAACCAGGAACTTTTAGTTTGGAAGTCTAATGTTACCAGCACATTAGAGATGTGTGTGCAGTGTGTAAAACCAGGTTGTTCAAAGCCTACAAAATACATATATAAATTAACTGGTAAACAATTGTTACAAAATGGTGAGATTTTTTTTTTTAAATTAATAATTAAAAATATTTTATTCCAAAGTATTATTTTTTTCACTGTGATGTGTCAAAAAAGATAAATAAATAAAAATAGGAAGAATATAAGTTTGAAAAAAATGTCGACCATTTCACTTAAAAATGATAAAATATCTTTTTTGAAAATTTCTGGTTAATTCCTATTTTTTTTTAGTCATCAAAAATTTCTTGATATTAATTATTTAAAATTTCTTTTCTCCTTTCGATATTATTAAATTTAATATGTAAGACAACAAAGCGTTTTTGTGTAAATGATCTTTAATAAATAATAAACGATACTAAGAAATTTAAAAAAAAATGCTTGTTGAAAATTTCCGTGAATTTTCTATTTACTATTTGATGTTGACTAAATTAAATATTAAAAGTTTAACTTTGATTATAATACAGACTGATAAAGAAACAAATTCTTCATAAAGAAAAAGATTTAATAAATTATGAATATGCTAAAATCCTGTGTACTTATTAATGTTATACAAATATTTTAAGAGTAAAACGTTAAAATTCCTGAAATTTTATTAAGCATGTTTAAAATCAAAATATGTTCAAAGATAATCAATTTTAATGTATTGTTAGTTTAAAATAATCTCTCACGTATGTAATAAACTATATTAAGAATATTTTCAAAAATTTTCATTTATTTAAAACTTATTTCCAAAATCAAGCTTAAGGTAAAATATTACTATTGTTAAGACGATATGAAGCAAGAATTTTAAATTTATGAGAAAAGCTATAAAGGAGTATATTTTAAGTCATTATAAATAGCTTTTTTTCTATTTAAATTTCTAATAAAATAATATTTCTTCTACCTGAATTTTTATAACCTAAATTGATTTCAATTCTCATACAGTTATACATATTTTAAAATTCAAAACACAAAACAAATTTATATTTAAGTTTATACTGTTGATACGCAAAAAACGTATGAGTATTTTTTGATAAGATAATTAATATTTATTTCATAGATAATTTACTTTAAAATTTATTCTTCCTCTGAATTAATATAGATTTAAAATTCTAATCAATTAAAAAATTATTATAATGACCAAATTAATTATAAATAATTATAAATTAATTCCAATAAAATTTGAAAAAATTATCCAGAGATAAGTGAAAAATCTGAAAGGTCACAATTATTGGAAGATAAAAAGTCATACTAATAGTAAAAATATTCAGATATTGTACAAGAAAATACTAAATTATATATTTAATTAAAATAAATTTTATAAATCTAGTTGATAGATAATAAACACTGATAAGAAAATTCGGCAAAAACTTACAATAGGGGCCGCTGGGATTTGTCGTCAAAAATTCTTTTCCCAAAATGGAGCCAAGGGTGTGATTGTAAGTGAAGTGAATCACATAAACCCCAACCAGAAATGTGCGCTACCAAATTTGGCGACCTATCACACAGTTGTCGTTACAAAAAAATCGCCAAATCCCAACAAACCCTATTTTGCGACTTGGGCGAACATTCATTCGAATGAAGATTCTTAAAAGCCTTTAGTAAATTTAATTAATTAAATTAAAACATTTTAAGTTAACTGTCAAATGAAAAATTATTTTTTTTTTATTGATAAAAAAAATTATTGCCCCTATTTTGTGACTTGGCCGAAAATTCATACGAATGAAGACTCTTAAAATATTAGTAAATTTAATTTATTAAATTAACACATTTTAAGTTGTCTTACTAAAAATTATTTTTTTATTGCTATTATATTTTTTTATTGCTAAAAAAGGACAATTAAATTTTTTCCTGTATTTCTTTACAAATTTTACTAGTTCAAAATCAAAATTAAAGAAACTTAATAAATTGTTTTTAAAGGGCAAATCAGAAAATCATTGACACTTGGCGTAATATAAAAAAAGAATAGTTCTATTCACATAATTGCAGAAAAAGTTGATCCAATTTTTTTTTTTTTTAATTTGCAGTGTAAAAACATATGAAAATATATTTTTAAGGAAAAATCCATAGAGCAGTGATATAATAAAACGCATAGGGTTTGCATTTACTTATAAATCATTATAAGCACGTGTTATTCCAAGAAACAGTATTATTTACACGTATTCAAGTAACTATGATAAAATTTGTATTATTCAAAGGAATACCATCCGCTCACTGCGAATAATACACTAATTAGGAATCTAAAAATCCATACAAGAGGAATCTCAAAATATGTCGATAGAAAAGACCCATCTAGATTTGTATAATTCATGACACCAAATGACAAACGAGTATGACACAACAACAACAACAAAAAAGGACACAAAAAGAACACTGAATTTATATGAGGGGAAAACGGAATGTATAAATCACTTTTCACACTTGGATGTTTGGGACCAGGGAGATAAAAATGTCTCATGTCTGAATCTGGGGGGATTTATAAATTGTTGGAAGGGGGCCTACCATCCTCCTGATCTCTCTGTCAACGTCCCCCAAACATATAGTTTTCGGCATCCGGTGTGCTTTTCGCCAACAAAAGCGTATTGAATCAAAAGCGCCATCGAAGGTTTCGTTCTGTGAAAGAAGAACTGGAGGATTTGACACTCAGTCGTATCTATAATGACTAGTCCCTGATGAAATATTCATTTAGTTTTCGACTCGAAATTGTGGGGGTGTCTTTTCCGCTTCCAGAGCTAAGTTGCCGGTATTAAAAGTCGAAAATGACATCGGCCTTTTTCGGCCTTTTGTTTGTGAGAAGTGTGGGTTTTAAGGAGATCTTCTTTAGGTTCGAACTCCATAAGCACTTTGCACAATGGCGGAAGATTCGTTGGGGGGTTTACTGGAGAAATTTTTATATCTCTGAAAAGAACGTGAATAAAAGTAATATTTCTTCTCTTAAAAGCAATGCGAGGTTAATAGATGAAATGTGTTGAAAGAAAAAAAAAATATTTGCACATTTTTAAAAATATTGGGAAAAAATAATTTCTTGCAACATTAAATACTAATTGGGATTATCCCATCCAAACGGATTATCAAAATATGTTGATAGAAGTCAATATTTTGTGCTTTTGACACCAAATTATAATTATATTTTTCTCTTATCTTAGAATTAGTACTACAGAAATTTAATCAATTGTTTTAAATACTCAAAACATAAATCATTATAAGTACGTATTATTCCCAAGAAACAGTATTTTTTACACGTATTCACATAAATGTGATAAAATTTGCATTGTCCATAGGAATACCATCTGCTCACTGTACGTAATACACAAATTGGAAATCTGCCAAACCCATATTCCATCCGAGAAGAATCTCAAAATATGTCGATAGAAAGACCCCATCTAGATTTGTATAATTCATGACCCCAAATGACAAACGAGTACGACACACAACAACAAAAAAGAACAAAAAGGACACAAAAAGAACACTGCATTTATATGAGGGGAAAACGGAATGTATAAATCACTTTTCACACTTGGATGTTTGGGACCGGGAGCTAAAAATGGCACATGTCTGAATCTGGGGGATTTATAAATTGTTGGAAGGGGGCCTACCATCCTCCTGATCTCTCTGTCAACGTCCTCCAAACATATAGTTTTCGGCATCCGGTGTGCTTTTCGCCAACAAAAGCGTATTGAATCAAAAGCGCCATCGAAGGTTTCATTCTGTGAAAGAAGAACTGGAGGATTTGACACTCAGTCGTATCTATAATGACTAGTCCCTGATGAAATATTCATTTAGTTTTCGACTCGAAATTGTGGGGGTGTCTTTTCCGCTTCCAGAACTAAGTTGCCGGTATTAAAAGTCGAAAAATGACATCGCTCTTTTTCGGTCCTTTGTTTGTGAGAAGTGTGGGTTTTAAGGAGATCTTCTTTAGGTGGGAACTCCATAAGCACTTTGCACAATGGCGGAGGAATCGTTGGGGGTTTACTGGAGAGTTTTTATATCTCTGAAAAGAGCTTGAATAAAAGTAATATTTTTCTCTCTTAAAAGCAATACGAGGTTAATAAATGACATTTCTTAAAAAGAAAATAAGTATTACATATTTTTAAAATATTGGGAAAATAAATGATTTCTTACAACATTAAATTCTAATTAGGATTATGCCATCCAAAAGGAATATCAAAATAAATTGATACAAGTCCATATTCTATATATTTTATGACACCAAATAAAAATTAATATTTCTTGTCTTATACAAGAATTAATATATTAAAAATTAATCAATTGTTTTAAATACACAAAATATATATCATTTATGATATATAATAATAACATATATATATCAAAATATATATCATGTTCTTTCAAGAAACATTATTAATTACACGTATGCCCTTCTGTGTATGCGATTATACTAATAAGGATTATACCATCCAAAATGGATTATGAAAATTAGATGATAGAAGTTAATATTTTATATTTTATGATACAAAATAATAATTATTATTTTCAACCTAATTATGAATTAATACAATGATTATTATTTATTACAGAAAATTAATCAATCCTTTTAAATACACAAAATACAAATCATTACGAGCAATCATACGAGTTATACCAAAAAACAATATTATTTACACGTATTCACATAGTAGAATATGATAAAATTTCCATCTTTCAAAGGAATACCATCCGCTCATTGTACATAATACACTAATTAGGGTATCTACCAAATCCATATTCCATCCAAGAGGAATCACAAAATATGTCGATAGAAAGACCCCATCTAGATTTGTATAATTCATGACACCAAATGACAAACGAGTATGACACACAACACAACAACAAAAAAAAAGAGAAAAAATAACAAAAAGGACACTGCATTTCTATGAGGGGAAAACGGAATGTATAAATCACTTTTCACACTTGGATGTTTGGGACCGGGAGCTAAAAATGTCTCATGTCTGAATCTGGGGAGATTTATAAATTGTTGGAAGGGGGCCTACCATCCTCCTGATCTCTCTGTCAACGTCCCCCAAACATATAGTTTTCGGCATCCGGTGTGCTTTTCGCCAACAAAAGCGTATTGAATCAAAAGTGCCGTCGAAGGTTTTCATTCTGTGAAAGAAGAACTGGAGGATTTGACACTCAGTCGTATCTATAATGACTAGTCCCTGATGAAATATTCATTTAGTTTTCGACTCGAAATTGTGGGGGTGTCTTTTCCGCTTCCAGAGCTAAGTTGCCGGTATTAAAAATCGAAAAATGACATCGCTCTTTTTCGGTCCTTTGTTTGTTGGAAAGTTTGGGTTTTAAGGAGATCTTCTTTAGGTGGAACTCCATAAGCACTTTGTACAATGGCGAAGGATTCTGTGGGGGTTTACTGGAAAGTTTTTATATCTCTGAAAAGAGCTTGAATAAAAGTAATATTTCTTCTCTTAAAAGCAATGCAGAGTTAATAGAGGAAATGTGCTAAAAAAGAAAATAAGTATTTCATATTTTTAAAATATTGGGAAATAAATAATTTCTTACAACAATAAATACTTAAAGAGATATGTATTTCCTTGATTATTTCATTTCTTTATATTTTGTAGATATTGAAGGAATAAATAATTTCTTACAGCTGTAACCAGTATTAAATTTATTCTATCACTCCTTAAAACAAGTATTTTTTAGGAAGAGTTTAATGGATTAATGATACTTCGATAATTAATGAATGGTGAAATTGTATAATTAAATTAAAAAAATAATAAGATAGCTTCTATTCAAAACTATTTTTCAGTAAAGGAACTTGTTTTCACATGTTATTTTAAACTACCATGTCCTTACTAAATTTCATATAGTAATGTTTGTTCAAACCATACAAACAAATATAAACTTATATATATATATATATTTCTATTATGAAAAAATAATAACATTTTCACGTTGAAATTACGTAAATAAATACTAAAATGACTTTTTCCTGCAGATTTTATTCAAAACAAATTTTTAAGTAAATGACCTTGTTTTGAAATTGCGTTATCTTAAACTACCCTGTCCTTAGTAAATTACAAATAGTAACGTTTTTTCATATTATACAAAAAATAGAAACTTATTTTTACTTCTATTATGAAAAAAATAATAAAATTTTTTTCAAATTGAAAATTTAAAAAGGTTTGAATTATTTAAAAAGGAAAATTTAATTTTTGCTCCAGTATTGAAATCCTACAGTTAATAAAATTGACTTAGATAAAGTTAGTTATACTTTAATCCGTTAATTATACTTTTATCCGTAGCGCATGCATACGCGCTACGGATGGATCCCAATTAATAGTCAGCTGTAGCGAGGCTTGTATGGTTATCGGTGGTTATCTGCTAGTGGTAAACGTTAGCTCAATCGTTACTTATGCCTCTTTGACGAAAGAGCGCGAGATTTGAACAACTTACAGAGTTTGAACGGGGAGAATCATCGGCCTTCGTGAAGCTGGATTGTCTTATCGCGCAGTTGCCGCTCGTGTGAAAAGCGTAACAGCAGCACAGTGATGCGTCTTTGGAAGCAGTGGACGGACGACTGTCGGACAACTCGGAAATCCGGGAGTGGACCCCGAAATGTGACGTCAGCTCGCGAAGATAGACACCTGGTCCGCATGACGCTGACGGACCGTACAGCTTCCTCAAGACAATTGGCAGCACAGTGGTCAATAGCTACAGGTGTTTCATTGTGTGCTTCATCAATTCGTAGACGTCTGCTGCAGCGTAGACTGCGCGCAAGCACTCCTTTATACAGGATCCCTCTCACGCTTAACCTTCACCGCGTGCGGCTACAATGGGCCGCTCAGCATAGAGTCTGGCGTGCTGATTGGCAGCATGTCGTGTTTTCTGACGAATCCCGCTTTAATTTATGGTACCATGATGGCCGCATTCGTGTCAGACGCTATGCCGGTGAACGCCACCTTCCGGAGTGCATTATCGAACGCCATAGTGGACGAACACCCGGAGTTATGGTCTGGGGTGCCATAGCATATCATGGACGATCTCAATTGCTAAGAATTGTGGGCAGTCTGAACAGTAACCGGTACATCAGTGAAGTTCTACAGCCCCAAGCTGTTCCCTTCCTTCGAATCTTGTCAGGCGCTGTATTTCAACAGGACAATGCCCGCCCTCATATCTCTAGGACTGTTCAATCCTTCTTTGCAACGCGGCAGGTACAGCTTCTTTCTTGGCCTGCGTATTCCCCGGATATGTCGCTGATTGAACATGTGTGGGATTTCGTTGGTCGGCGTCTCGCTCGTGATCCTCGTCCTTTGCTTCTGCAGACGAACTTTGAGTGCGCATACAAACAATATGGAATGCTCTTCCTCAGGCAGACATTCAAAATTTGTTTGACTCCATGTCACCACGTCGTGTAGCAGCACTTATTGCGGCGCGTGGTGGCTACACAAAATACTGATTCAGATCTCTTGTTATTGTTTGTTTGCTTTGAACATTTAATCATTTATTTGTACTACTACCACTCAACTGTGTATTAAATTTCATTCAATTATGACGATTCCTTCATGGTGTTGTAATTTTCACAAACATGAGTTTAGGAAAAAAAAATCTAATACTATTTTTGGCATGATTATATATGGTTAAATTCCTTAAAACACCTCTTTATAAATCTCAACGTTTATTGGATCTTATTTTAAACAAAATAAGATCCATTAAACGTTGAGCTCTAACTAAATGGATTACATTTATTGAAAGAAATCTTAAGTTAAATGCTTTTTATAACTATTGAAGTCTTTTGAGAAATAAAAGATTTAAAAATGAATAAAAATGTATCTACTTTTCAAAGTGAAATGCATTAAAAGTAATATATTTTACTATTACAGGATATTTTATGAGCTAAAGTAACGAAAATTTTAAGATTAATAAAATATATCACATATGTGTTTTACTTTTATGGACAACAGTAAACACTTAATAATTATCAGCATAAATTTTACTCTTTATATAAAAGTCATACATAAAAATTTCAAAGAAATAAATGTTAAAATTAAGTTGAAAAATAATGTTAAATTTTAGTTCAACGCTGGGAAAAAACTTTGCATGTGTTGGCTTTTAATTATAACATTTAATATACCATCACATGAAAAATGCAATATATCAGTAAATATATTTTATTTTTTTTCAGGTTTCCTATATTATTATAAAATATTTTTCATTCTATATCTTAAAAATATATAATAATGATAAATTGTATAAAAATTAAAATAAGGATAATTTAAAAATTGAAATAACCTAAAAAATAATTGTAATATTTTGATAAATTGCAAAATTTATATCGGTAGAAAAGATAAGTTGTAAAAATTGTTATTAATTTCAATTTAATGACATAGAATTCTTAATTGATCAATTTTTAATAAAGGATTATTATAAGCCCTCCTTTTTTTTAAGTTTATACGTTTTTTTTTTTAGCAGTAGGTGTATTAATTGACTTACTTGACGTGTACTAGTTGTGAGTAATTTTGATAAGATATCCATATTTTCCATAAGATAAGTGAAGTTGATGTTTTCTTTCACGATATTTTTTGTTATTTGTTAAAAATGCTTAGAAGGTTAGAAAAAATTACCTTATTTACACACACACACACACACACACACACACACACACACACACACACACACACACACACACACACACACACACACACACACACACACACACACACACACACACACACACACACACACACACACACACACATATTTGAAGATTTTATATTTCTATTGCAGGGCCTGATGGCCGAATGGCTCTGGCGTTCAGTACAACAGGTATCGGGTTCAAATCTCGGCTTTGCCCATGGGTGTTGTTGTGGTTCGAATCCACTTTAAGCCGTAGGTCCCGGTCCTAATAGGATCGTAGAGCGTTGCGGGGGCATTGTTACTCCGCGTCCGTGGCTTACCACCAAGTTACACTCGCCCCTGGGTAATGCAAAGTGAGTAACGTCTGTGCAGTGCTAGCCTGAAGGCATCCAAGAGCAAGCTGTCTAAGTGTTTGCCAGCTGCATTAGAACAAAAAAAGAAAAAAATATTTCTATAGCATTAAGGATAATACAACTTTCCAATGTTTGGGATATAAGAAATCAATGTTTTTTTTAATACAACAGAAAAAAGGGAGAAAAGACAATATCTGGTAATACAAAGGGAAATACAGAATGAAAAAGAAAAAGAAAATGTAAACAAAAAAGTTCAACAGGGTTGACCGATGTCATTGCCTTAAGAGTTTTCTAGCTTGCCAATATCTTGCCGTCTCGAATTTTCCATGAAATGGCAAGCAACTATGGAGATAAGCTCGATTTATTAGTTCTGCCAAACCACAAAGAGGGCAGTTTTGTTAGTCAAAAATCCCAATGCGGTGTAGATATTCATTAGATCAGTTCTTTTGGGTTGAGACAAGCCACCAGCATTCCATTGCAATGCACGCAGGTAAACCGGACGATCATGCCAAAAATTGTAGACCATTTAGCAGTATCGAACATTGACCATGGGGACCAATAGGATAGGTCTACATTGCTCCCTCCCCCCAGAATTCAATATATATCTTGTTTTCTTTTGTTATCTTTTAGAAAACTATATTGCAAAATGTTTATTAGCGCTCTTATACGTACATTCCTGTTGCTTATAAGTCCCATACATAAAATTTAGTAGAAAAGTGGAAAACACATGTAGTTCTATTAATTTGTAAAAAAATATACTGCGCCAAGGATCTTAATTTTTATTGCCTGGTAATCTGGAGGTTGTACACAATGATATTTTGTTTCTTTAGTAATAATAGTATGTTGTAATCATGCTCTCTCCTACTGACTCGCAAGAGCACTCCCTGTGGCATTCAGGGTAAATGGTCAGTTGGCCTGCAGACTCTCACCCGGAGAGGAAGCATATTTCGCTCACCTTGCGCTAATCCGAGGTTTGCGGTTTCGGCTCCCTACGAAGTGGAGTCCTTCTACGAATCTATAATTATCTGTATTTAAATGTGTAAAATATCGTCCATCTCTAATTGCATGAGTGGTGTTTGTGCGTGTATAAATAAAGCTGTAAGTGTCACAGTCTGTGCCTCAAGTATCTTAACCCAACCACACCCAGTTACAATCTGGTTGCCCAACCATACTAAAAGCTCTAATAATGTGTTATTTAATAAAATAATAAACATAGAATAATTCTTCACGTGATTTACTAGTTATTTTCATTTAATACAATATTTAATCATAAGTACTATATTTATTTTTAAAATTGACATATAATTTCCTATATGTAAGTCATAGTATAACATTTTTCAGTACACTAATATGATACTAATAATTACCTTTTTATATAAAAACAGTTTTCATTGTTATAAATCTTCTTATATTAAACATTCTATATCGAAGTAAGAAAAAATAAATAAAAAAAATAATAATAATAATAAATAAATAAAATAAAGAAGAATAAAAAAAATGTTAAGATTGATAAGGAAAAAAATCGATTAATTTATAAAAAATTTAAAAGTGGATTTCTTATTAACAAGTTGATAAAAGCTTAATATTATAAGTAAGAAATTTTAATTAGTTTCTTGTGATGGATTTTCAGGTATGGTAAAGTTAAATATTTTGTAAAAAAAAGTAATGTTAAATATTTTGCACATGAATGGCATTGTAGCTACGATAACTGTAGTTAAGCTTTAAATATTAAAAATTTATCCTATCAAAAAAATCTTTTTTTTTTTTTTTTTTATTGTAGAAATTTTTATATTAAACTTTCTCCTCAAAACTTGTAGAAATTAAAGTAAATTTGTGAATGTAATTAAAAAAATATAGTAAACTTAAAATGATAGGAAGAAAAACATCAAAAATTCTGAAATAAAGAATTGATTAATGTGTATAGCTGTATAGCATTTAGCTCTATAGTTGTAGAGAATTTACACTCCTGTCCATAAATTAAGAATAATTCAGAATCACACATAAAATTGAACTCTAAAATAAAAATTTCACCTGTAGAATTATCACACACATCTTGAAGAAGAATATGCAAATTACAGGAAACCACCAGATGGCGCGGATAGTACGTCACAATGACGAGAGTGTAAGAGAGGGGTATATAAGGAATGGAGGCAAAGAAGTAAAATTGTTCACAACCTCTTTAAAAGCCTTTCAGTGCAATAACCGCATAGTAATGGCACAAAGGAAGTATTTGGATGATTATTTACGTGGTAGAATTATCGGACGAATACAATGTTGACGTACTCAACTGGAAGTATCCGAGGAACTTGGAATCGCCCAGAGTGTCATCTCCAGGCTTTTGGCAACGATTTCAAGATGATGGTAATGTGAGTAGATGCTACAGCACAGGTTGCCCCCGAGTTACAACGCCGAATGAGGACCGGTATTTAGCAGTTACTTCCAAAAGAAACAGACGGAGCACAGCATCAGACCTGTGTCGTCAGCTCTCTTCAGCTACCGGTACGACAGTTTCAAGGCAGACCGTGTACATACGCTTAGGGAACATTGGTCTATATGCTCGTAGACCTATCAGATGTGTTCCACTTACCGCAACTAACTGTCGCCTGCGATTAACCTGGAGTAGAGAGCATGCATTGTGGACACCGCAACAGTGGTCTTGTGTGATGTTTTCCGACGAGTCCAGGTTTAGTTTGCAGTCTGATTCTCGCCGGACTTTCATATGGAGTGCGCCAGGTACCCGTTACCACCAAGAGAACACCATTGAATGACACCGTTACGGTGGTGCAGGATGGCTCGTTTGGGGAGGAATTATTCTTGGTTCCAGATGGGTTCCAGTTCGGGATGTCATTCTGGAACAACATGTACACTGGTGTCCAAAAGTTAAGCATAATTGATAATTATATGAATAAAGAAGGAACTGTAAATCAGAATGGCGGGAAACGTGATATGTGAGTGTAACAAAACAACGAGTGCAGTTGCACGAAACTTGTCTGAACTGCCTATGCTGCGTCAATCGGTTTCTCTGCGTTCTGACATGCGCAGGTGTTTCGCGCAGGACGTAGTCGACTGAAAAGTTTTGCATAAACCCAATGTTTCTTCTTTACCCAACCAATATCTGCAAGAAATTTGGAATAATTTGACGAATATTTACTCCATGTTTTTCGCATTTTACGATTTATGCTTAACTTTTGGACACCAGTGTACGTTTGTTTCGGGGCGCCATGGGTGCTGAATTTTGTTTATGGATGACAACGCCCGTCCTCACCGTGCAAACATATACTCAGCATGCCTAGACGTTGTAAGGCCTGTATTGCATCGTCCGGGAGACATACTCCATATTAACCATCTTACTAACCATGTTATACTTTTTTTTTGAAAATAGGTTCTTTTTTGAAATTTTCTCCAGGGAGTAAAAATTGCAAATTTTATTAATTATGTCAAACATATAGCATTTTTTTTTTTTGCTCTTTACCTTTTGTTTAATAAATAGACTTTACAAATAAGTCAAATTTGTTTTGCTTCTGTCTCTTTCTTTGCCTGAACTTCATTATCCTTAATTTATGGACATGAGTGCAGATAGGTTAATGTGTGACAAGTTGACAAAATTTGAGAGAATAAAATAAAAGAAGTTCACTTCTTCTTTTGTACTTCTCAGTTTTGTATTGGAGGGTCTGAATCAGTAAAAAAAACATTCATTGTAGGGAACATTATAAATATTGCAGCTACAACAATCAATTGCAATTTAATCTAAGATGCACAGATCGCTGGCAGCATTAGCAAGAACTAGAACTAGCTACAATTACCACTTTAAATCTGTGATGACAGGTAACTCCACAATGAGAAATTCACTAGTTGCAAAATGTGGTGATCTTGCTGGCCATTCATGTCTGATACACCAGCAAAAAGGCAATAGATGTAAAACACTGACCAAACTAATAATTCATTATTTGGTGGATCTGTGGTGGCGACATATAAAAATGATCGTATTTAGTTTATTGCTTTCATGTAGGTTAGGGCATGTAAGAAACTACAATACTGTGAACTGTTATGCATGCTGTAAATATTTTTGCATATTAATATACTCTGGCACAAAAAAGGTTTTTCTAGGGAAGTGCCAGGACCAAAGAAAAAAGGAAGGCTAAAAAAGAGGGATTGATTAAGTAAAAAGGATCTATAGAACCTAAAGATCCCAAATTGGAAATTCAAAGCTCGAGACAGACGATTTTGGGGTTGCATTAATAGGGAAACCACTATACTTCAGCTTCATTAAATTATCTATAGTACAATGGCACCCTCTTTGAAAAAATTTTAAACTAAATTTATTTTCGTATTACTGCATAACTCTGCGACCCATAGATGATTTTTTTTTTGTTTTACTTTTGCACCGAATTTCTGAAACATTATGCACATGCAACTCACTGTTTTTATATGCATCTTTTTTTTTATAAATACTAAAAATTTATCTCTTCAGAAATCTTGTTCATAACAATTAACATTATATAACAGAGTTAATAAACTGCAACAATTTTTGCGGCAACGAACCCCAATTTTTCCAGATAATGCCTTCTCTCTCTCTTTCATATTTCCATTGTTCCCCCCGCTAAAACAGCACATATATTCTAATTCGCACCAGCCACCTCTCTATTATTAGCCCCCTTGACCTTCCACGATAACGGTAATCCAGTAACACGGAACCACCATTATACGCATTGCAGATGTCTAAACGCAGGTCATTACCATATCTAGATTACTATCTCCAGCATTAACATATCCCCTGGCACCACTTTTTTACATTACGTTCTTTCTGAATTGTTATTATTCACGGTCGATTAATGCTGGAAGCGGTGCTCCTCGGAGATTTACGCATTCGCTAGCAGTTGCAACACCCTCCACCCTGCCCCCTACCCCTACAGACTGAAAACTTTTTCAGTTCGAAAAGTTACTGCATGCTAGATCTAAAAGTTAAAGAAATTAATGGGAGGTTGTAAAAAAAAAAAAAAAGGAAAATTTTGAAAGCTTCTGTCAAAGTGTAAGTGACAATATTTAGAATTGGAAGAATAAATGCTGGTTTTAAATAATTGAGGACACTTAAAAGATTTTGGAAAAATCCATTCATTTTTATGTGCTGTGTTTGTTCCTTTTGCATCGATATATTTCGTGGAATTGTTGTTTAAAGTTGCCTATTAGCATGGCATCATTTTTACAAAAACAGTCGATCAAATACTGTTAATAACACAATACAGTATAGTAGATGTTATATTGTTAAAAAGCAGTCGATGTTACACTGTTAATACAGTAGCCAATGGTTTACTGTTAATAAACTATTCGATGTTATATTGTTCATAAAAAAATTGCTACTCTCGATGCTAGTCGACTACTCTTAATAAAGTAATCTATATTATATTGTTGAATATTATATTGTTGATAAAGAAGTGGATGTTGTATTGTAAGTAGACGATGTTAAAAAATAAAATATTCATATTATTATTAATAAAATTATTGATATTATACTATTAAGTATTGGATGGTATATTGTTGACAAAATAATTGGTGTTATACTGTTGATGTCATACTCTTAATAAAAAGTAGCCGATGTTATGCTGTTGATAAAATAGTCGTTGTTTTACTCTTAATAAAGTAATCAATGTTATAGTGTTGATAAAGTAGTCGATGTTGTACTTTTAATAAGGTAATCGATGTTATACTCTTAACAAAGTAATACTGTTGATAAAGTATGTTATATTGTTGATAAAGTAATGGATGTTATACTGTAAGTAGGCGATGTTATAATGGTGATAAAGTAATTATAATACTATTGATAAATAATAACTATTGATAAAGTAATCAATGGTATACTGTTGATAAAATAAATGATGTTACACTGTTAATAAAAGTAAATGATGTTACACTGTTATAATGGTGATAAAGTAATTATAATACTATTGATAAAGTAATCAATGATATACTGTTGATAAAGTAAATGATGTTACACTGTTAATAAAGTAGTTGACGTTATATTCTTAATAAAGTAGTTGATGTTATACTCATAATAAAGTAGTCGATGTTATACTTTTAATCAAGTAATCGATGATTATATACTGTAACTCTTAACAAAGTAATCGATGTTATACTGTTGATAAAGTAGCGATGCTATATTGTTGATAAAGTAATGGATGTTATACTGTAAGTAGGTGATGTTATAATGATGATAAAGTAATTATAATACTATTGATAAAGTAATTATAATGCTATTGATAAAGTAATCAATGGTATACTGTTGATAAAGTAAATGATGTTACACTGTTAATAAAGTAGTTGACGTTATATTCTTAATAAAGTAATTGATGTTATACTCATAATAAAGTAGTCGATGTTATACTTTTAATAAATTAATCGATGTTATACTGTTAACAAAGTAATCGATGTTATACTGTGATAAAGTAATGGCGTTATACTGTTATAATGGTGATAAAGTAATTATAATACTATTGATAAAGTAATCAATGGTATACTGTTGATAAAGTAAATGATGTTACACTGTTAATAAAGTAGTTGAAGTTATATTCTTAATAAAGTAATTGATGTTATACTCATAATAAAGTAGTCGATGTTATACTTTTAATAAATTTATCGATGTTATACTGTTAACAAAGTAATCTATGTTATATTGTTGATAAAGTAGGATGTTATATTGTTGATAAAGTAATGGATGTTTATAGGAAAATGGTGATAATTTAATTATAATGCTATTGATAAAGTAATAAATGGTATACTGTTGATAAAGTAAATGATGTTACACTGTTAATAAAGTAGTTGAAGTTATATTCTCAATAAAGTAGTTGATGTTATACTCATAATAAAGTAGTCGATGCTATACTTTTAATAAGTAATCGATGTTATACTGTTGACAAAGTTGTCGACTAAGTATTGTACAATAAAATATGTTAAATTGCTTTATGTTCTTAACGTTAATAAAAATAGTCAATAAAATAATATTAGACAGCAAAATGGTTTAAAATTTAATAAAAGTTTCTTCAGAATTGGATTCACAATCATAACGAAAAACAAATTAAAATCACAGATTTTACACATTTGCATTCTTCAAAAATCTAATTTTATATAGATGAGTGATTTAGCAAAATAAAATATATTTTATCAAAACAAAAGATATTTCAACATTTTTAAAAGTAAATTTACGGGACACAATAGTTAAAAAATATTTATTTAATTAATTATAATAATATCGGATGACTTTGCTAAATTTAAAAACTGTTAAATGTAGCAAAGCCAAAACTTTTAGTTAACTCATTTTGTTGTCTTAGTTGACAAAATCAAACTTTAATAACATGTTACCATATGTAAACATATGCGTAACAAACTTAGACAAAATTATATGCTTTTTAAATCTTCATTATAACATAGTTAAAATTTGAAATTTTTAACCCTTTTAGATATTAATCCTCTCCACGTCAATATCTTTTTTTACATCTATATTAGTTCTTCTAATCATTTATGTTAATTATAATATATCTGTGCATAGATAAGTCTCTAACATGAAGTTTATTTGTGCACTCTCTAAAAATTATCAAACATGACAAGTAAAGAGCTTTCTATGTGCTTTACACATTATTTTGAAATATATTAATTAAATTTAATTTGTATAAAAATACATAATAAACAAAATAATAAAGATTATAAATAATATAGTCTTAAATATTAAACAAGGTATCTTTATTACATATCTTATTTTTAAGAGGCATAAAACTTGTTTGGTTTGTACACATTTCAAGTATAATATAATAAGTAAGTTGTTAAGGAACTAAACTTATTTGACAAAAATAGGTTTTTGTTTTTCAAATTTAACAAAATCATATCCTTTCAAGTACGTGATATTGCTGATTTATTCATAATTTCGTCATCATTGAAATAATTTACTAAAATCAAAACAAAATTTTATTTTGATAGTAAGAAAACGTCATATTTAAATTTAATCTAAGCTAATTTATGTAAATATGAATAAGATAGGAGTTATAAATATTTTTGTAAGTATAAATTTTAATAGAACATTTTGAAGCTACTTAATTGAATTTTGAACTTCCACTTTAATTTTTAATTAAAGTGTTAAAAACTTTAAGGAAATTTTAGTTTTCTTTATTGAATGAAATTAGAATTAGTTTATTCAAACTTGTGCCGTATGAGGATTCAATTTTTTTACAAATGTTACAAACAATTATGGGCAAAATGCTACACTAACTTCAAAACTATTCCAGGTAAATAATTTGTGAACTGCATAGTTTAAATATACATTAATAAAAAGGAGAAAATTATCACTAAAATCTAAACTATGTTAAAAAGTTAAAAAATTTAAGAAAATTTTTAATTTTCTTTATTTGATGAAATTTGTATTAGTTTATAAAAAGTATGCTTTATGTGGAATTAATTTTCTTAAAAAATGCTGCAAAAATTATGTACAAAAGGATGCATTAATTAAAAAATTCTAGTAAAAATTTTGTGAGCTGCATTGTTTAAATATGTTGTTGTGCTAATGCAGCTGTCAATAGTTAATATTTTTGCTATTACGCATTAAGCAACCCAGGGGGCACGTAAACTTGAAGACATACTACGAACGTGAGTAAAACCCCAAACAACTATATACATTAATAAAAAGAGGAAAACTATAACTAAAATGTAAAACTGCTAAAATTTCTTAATTAAAATGTTAAAATTTTAAGTTTTTAATTTTCTTTATTTGTTGAAATTTGCATTAATTTATTCAAAATATGCCTTATGTGTAAATAATTTTCTTACAGATTTTGCATAAAATTATGTACAAAAATATTATACAAACTTCAAAAACATTCCTAGTAAATTTCAGCAAATCAAAAGCAAACAAAAATCATTCTACAGGGGGCAATAAATTTAAAGCACCGTTAATTATGTATGACTAAGACACATTCATCACAAAGCAGATAGTATTAATATTAATGCATCTCTTGTACAACACGCAACATACTACATGCAGCAGTATCGAATAAAGTATGAAGAAAACTTTCAATTTTTTCCCTGCTGCCACCATTCCACAACTAAACTTTCTTCCTTAATAATTGCGCTTTCTTTATTTGCCCTGAATCTCGATTAATTTATTCAAATCGTGCACATTAATGCCTGCAATATGATTTTCATACAGATTCCCAGAACGGGGATAGAGACCCAATACATGGGGGAAAGAGATTCGAAAATTAAAATTGATTACTCCCAGTAAATATAAACCGACTGAAGGGCAAAAAAAAAGCATTCTGGAAGCTAAATCCAGAATTTGATGGAAAGCACAGTTAATTATTTTTCAATAGGCACATTCACGGACAAAAGATTTGTACCATTTCGAAATCCATAACATTTTGCATTTTGATTTTACTTAACACGTGAAGATAAACAGCACAAGTGGAAAGGATGAGAAAATATTTTTGAGTTTTAAGGGCTTATCTGTGGCGATTTTTTCTTGAGTGTCGCAATTATTTCTCTTTGTGGTAATCTTTTAAGGGGTTGAAAATCGTGGAACAAATTAATGCCTGCATTGATTTGTTTCCGATATCTCTTCGGTTGGTTGGTTTGGTTCTAATTCAGCAAATGAGCTAAATTAGATAATCGGAAAAAAATATATATTCAATGTATTGAAGCATGATGACAAAAATCAATTTACAGATTGATTTTTAAAAGCCTAAATTTTCAATCTTTTTGTTTGGATAATAGTTTCTTTATCTATTTATTATGTTATACACAGAGTACAGTTCATTCCTAGTAAAAACTTTGCGACCAGAATAAGGTAAAATACTATTACTAAAAAGAAAACTATTACTATAAATTTCTTAATTAAAATGTTTAAAAATTTAATGCAATTTTAATTATTTTTATTTGATGAAATTTGCGTTAGTTTATTGAAAAGGATGCCTTATGAGGAATTAATTTTTTTACAAATGCTACATAAATTTATATACAAATTACTACACAAAGCTCAAAAATATTCCTAGCAAATTTCAGTAACTCAAACAGCAAACAAAAATGATTCTCGGCAATAAATTTAAAGCAACGTAATTATCTATGACTAAGCACATTCATCACAAAACAGAATGTATTAATATTAATGCATCTCTTGTACAACACGCAACATTCCTGCATCAGTATCGAATAAAGTATGAAGAAAACCTTTATTTTTTCCGCTGCCACCACTATACAATTAACTTTCTTCCAGTAATATTATGCTGCGCTTTCTCTTTTGCCCCTGAATCACGATTAATTTCTTCACAATCGTGCACATTAATGCCTGCAATTTGATGGATACATCCAATTCCCAGAAAGGGCGATAGCGAGCAAATACAGGGGGGGGAAAAGAGTCGGAAATTAAAATTGATTACTCCCAAAATATAAACCGACTGCAGGGGGAAAAATCAGATAGCATCTATGGAAGCCTAAATCCAGAACTTTCTGATGGAAAGTCGTTTCCATTTTTTTCAATAGGCATATGGGCACGGACAAAATATTTGCTACCATTTCCAAACCATGACATTTTGCTAATTTTGATTTTTGAGTTAGGGCTTGGTGGTGATGATAAACGACAAGTGGAGAGGATGAGGTGTTATTTTTAACTTTAATGGCTTATCTGTCGCGATTTGGGGTTGGGAGTCGTGGTTATTTCTGTTTGTGGTAATGTTTCAAGGGGCACTCATTTGTTTCCGATATCTCTTCCATTGGCGTATTTGGTTCTAGTTCGAAATTCAGTAAATTAGATAATAAAAAAATATATTCAATGCATCGAAGCATAATGAAAAAATCAATTTACAGATGAATTTTCTTGAAATTATTTTTTGAATCTTTTGTTTTTATCTACACACAAAGAACATTTCTGGTACATTGGTACTACTAATAAAAAACAGTGAACCGAGAACAGTTCTAGTGTATAAGAATAAAGGGTTGATTTTGTTTGTAGTGTGTACTATTAAAATGCAAGACGATCCGTTAAAATATTGAAAATTGTTTCATTTCTCAAATTTCTTTGGTAATCTGTACATTACCCACTAGACACAAGTTAACATTGAAAATAAAATCTTTGCACGAACATTAACAAAGTATTTGTATGTTTAAGTTGATAATAAACAAAAACAACATTACAACGTTATGTTAAAAGAAAATTTTAATTATCTTTATTTCATGAAATTTGCTATAGCTTATTAAAAAGTATGCCTTATGAGGAATTAATTTTCATACATATACTGCATAAAATTATGTACAAAATACTAAACAAACTTCGAAAACATTCTAGCAAATTTCAGCGAGTCAAACAGCAAACAAAAATATTCTCGGCAATAAATTTAAAGCAACGTTAATTATCTATGACAAAGACACATTCATCACACAGCAGACTGTATATAAATATTAATGCATCTCTTGTACAACACGCAACATACTGCATGCAGCAGTATTGAATAAAGTATGAAGAAAACCTTTAATTTTTTTTGCTGCCACCACTCCACAACTAACTTTCTTCCAGTAATAATCTGCGCTTTCTCTTTGCCCTGAATCTCGTTTAATTTCTTCACAATCGTGCACATTAATGTCTGCAATATGATCGATACCATCCAATTCCCCAAACGGGGAATAGCGATCCAATACAGGAGGGGGAGGTAGGAAAGAGAGTCGGAAATTAAAATTGATTAGTCCCAAAATATAAACCGACTGCAAGGAAAAATCAGATAGCATCTATGGACGCCTGCATCCAGAATTTTCTGATGGAAAGTCGTTTCCATTTTTTAATAGGCATTTGGGTGCGGACAAAAGATTTGAGACCATTTGGAAATCCATGACACTTTGCTAATTTTGATTTTGAGTGAGGGCTTGGTGGTGATGATAAACGACAAGTTGAAAGGATGGGGTCTTGATTAAAATAATTTCTTTGGTTTCCAATCAAATTCTGAACCGTTTTTACATGTATATTATTCAAATATAATAAAGCATTATGCATTTATTGGGATTTGGAAACACGCTGTTGTATGTAGATACGTATATTATCCCATAATATTATAGGCCCTTGCTACGTGTGGATCTATATAATTTGAACAGTGGTACTGGTAGATATTGCGCGGGTGAATGGTTACAGTTAATAGTTTCGCATAATTCCACATGTGTGACTCTTTTGTTGCAGTATATCTGTTATGCACGTATTGGTATACAAGGATCGTAAGCGTGTTACACAAACAGGTTCAACCATAATCGAGTTTATAGTAAATTATCAATTAAAACTGTAATTAAAGGTGATTGTATTAATGTATAAACTTTATAGTTTATATTTCAGAAGAGTATAAACAAATCATAGTTTTGGCATGAAGCAGAAAACAATAGAAGAAAGGTATTTTAAACCCAAATCTTGCTTCAGAATATTCAGACAAGCTTAAAATCAATTCCTAATTGATGTTGGTTAAATTGAATATGCTATAAAGATACATAAAACATACAGGTAACTTTTAAATTTATTGTTAAATAAAGAATCTATGAATAAATAAATTAGTTATAAGACAAACAGCAAAAAAATTAAAAAATAAATAAAATACTACATATATATACATATATATATATATATATATAGTATTTTTATTACTAATAATAGAAATAAATACTATATATAAAATATTATAAATAAAATTATATATATTATAAAGTATTCATAAAAAGTGGTGACAACCTTTACTGTTAACTAAGATTTATTTTTACAAAATGCGTTTATTGTTTAAAATTATTTTAATAATTTAAGTGTAGAATAATATACTTTAAAATAAATACTTATTTTACTAATAATATTTAAAATAGTAATAAACTTCATTTATCAATTTAATTAAAATTCTTTTTCATTTCTTTTAAATTATTTCAAATAATGTATATAAAATGTTAATTTTACTACATCTAAAACAAGCTGAACATTTTTAAAAACAATTTAATCGTCATGTTCAAACATTTTAAACTTACTACATACAGCAAGTTTCTTATATTTAAACCTACATTTTCGCTTTCAGATATATATTTATAGGAAATATTTTTCGAATTGAACTACATTTAAAATTTAAACTTCCTTTTAAAACATTTTGAAATATTACATACGTTCCTACTTTTAAACTGCATTTTTGCTTTCGAACACATCTTTTTATAGGAAATATTAATTCAAAATTCTTATTTATAGTTGAACTGCATTTTAAAAAACAATTCAAACGTCATTTAAAACAATTAAAAACATTTTAAACACTACATACAACAAGTTTCCTGCATTTTAAAAACTACATTTTCGCTTTCGAACACTAGCACATAGGAAATATTAATTAAAAATCCTTTTTTTTCAAGTTGAACTTTATTATAAAACAATTTAAATGTCATTTCAAAACGATTTAACTTCATTTCAAAACAATTTAAACGTCATTTTTAAAACATTTTAAACTACTACATACATGAGATTCCACACATTTAAAGGACATTTTTATAGGACATATTAATTCAATTTTTAAAAATGTTTTACTCTGGAATTAATCTTCGTAAATTTTTGTTTATTTTGCACATTTTTTTGCAGCATTTCTAATTTTCAGCGATAAAAAAATTTGATTCCATTACTCTTATTCATGAAACAACAACAGTATTCTTATATGACGACACTTTTCAATGCATAAAGCGAGACACTTTATGCGGAAAGGAAAATCTTTTGTCATATATTTTTAGCATCCTGCTAAAAACTTTATTAAATTTATTTTCTAGCAACTTTGGAAGCAAAAACGAGAGTAAAATGAAAAGCTCAAATTCAAAATATAGAGAGAGCACAATTCACTTGCGGTAAGAGAAATGTTTTACATCCACGCATACCTATATTACGCGTTTATATCTTCTGTTAGAAATATATATACATAAACTCATTGGTGTGTTATGTCTTTGTTAACATCCAATTTTTATTGGGAGACTATCACATTACAATAGTAAAACTAGGCAGTTAAAAGCTACGTAAGTGGGGACGCTTTGATTTGAGTGAACGCATAAAAAGCAAATCATAGAATTTTCATTTTAACAGAAAAGAAGGGCAGAACCCACGCAGATATCGCCGTGTTTCTTTGTTGCCGTTTGATAAAAAACAAATCTGCAAAGAGATTCACGCACATACGAAAATCTGCGTTTTGCTTCGAGAAGCAACGGAAGAATAATTTCTTTTACTGTTGCCATCACAGGTGTTGAAATATCGGTTTTTACAGTTAAGCCTTAAACAGTAAAAATCTAAATAAAATTAAATGCATCCGAAGCACTTATTTCAATATTCTCAATTTTTCAATAATCTAAAGTTTGGGAGTTCTTTTTTTATTGCAATTAAATTTGAGAAATCTTTCTGTACAAAATCTCAGAGGAAATAAGTTCCCGGTGTTCGTATGGGCATTTTTGCCATTTTTTTTTCTTTTGGATTAATTTTATTTCAGATTAATTTTAATTTAAATTTGTTGCTTTCAGATTAATTTTAATAATAACTTTTTAATTATTTTTATTCAGATTAATTAATGCCATTTAGAGATTTGTAATATAATAAAATAAATATTTCATTTGTTATAACTTTTATAATATTTTAAAAATATTTTATTTGTTATAATATTTTATTTGTTATATTCGATTTATAGTAATCTAATGATTACTATAAATCGAATATAAATATTCTTAAATCTCCAAATAACAGATTGCTATTGAATTGTAAGGAATTTTAATCTTTAACGAAATTTCTTTTTTTATTTCTTTTCCTCACTTTCAGATTAATTTTAATTCAGTTTAATGCTTGATTAATGCTTAGATTTATGCTTTTTAATTCAGATTAATGCATTAATGCTTAGATTAATGCGATTTGTCGCTATCAGATTAATTTTATTAATAATTTTAATCATTTTTAATTCAGATTAATTAATGCCATTTAAAGATTTGCAAAATCATAAAATAAATATTTCATTTCTTATAACTTCGGGTTTGTGGTACTTCATCATCCACTTATTGAATTCCAGCGTAATAAAAGTACACGTGGCAATAATATATTTCTGTTTTCTTTCTGGCATCATCAAATAAATTGTGTCATTTCATTACAACATTAGAGTACTGTAAATCGAATGCAGCCATTGTAAGTTGTCAAGACTCGAAGAAAATAAAATGTGAGAAATATAATTCCGAGACATTTCCAAGCATTCAAGTTGATGGGAAAAATAAAACGTCTAAAACAGGAAATGTGGCTTTTAACTTTGGAAATCGGAGCTGTGTTTCCGTTTCTCGAAGTCGTCTCCGCGAAAAATTTATTAAACTTCTTTTCTTCCTCCTGTTATATTGGAATGGATTGAATTCCATAGATTGAAAACATTATTTTTTTTTCATATGCAGAAAGAACTATCAAGTTTTTCGTTCATGGTGTCCTTGCCGATTGAATTCATCCATTGCCTGTCATCTTCAATTACAATTTGTCTGTTGATATATTACTTGTTTTCGAGATAAGTTCTGGATTTGATTCTTTTTTTTTTTTTTTCAGGGAATATATTCTTTTTTTTTTGAAATGAGATTATTATTTTTTGTTTTTTACTGAATTCAGAGAATGTAACAGCTTCTTCCAGGAGTATTTGTTTGAACAAGAATGTGGGAAAATCGTAACCGGAACGAAATATTTTTGCAATCAGGATTTCGTTATTTATTTAAGTGAATTGTTATTTTATTAAGTTACATTAAATTCGTAGAATTTAATTTCCGAATTTTCTTCGAAATTTTGAATTCTTAATTTTTGTGTGTAATTTGTAAATCTGATAAAGAACCTGATAGTGATTGTACCTGAATATTGCTTGTTTAAATAATAATTAGTTTTTAACAAAATGCAATAGAATTTATGAACATCAAATAATTTGTTGATGTTACTGGAAGCAAAATACATGCATTATTTAAATTTAAAATTCTTAAATAATATAAAAATATTACGGAATAATATTTAAATATTTGATAATTACACTTATTCTTAGCATAATTATAAAAATAAAGAATAAATAAATCTTAGCTGTGCAAAGTAACGTAAAAAACCCCTGTTTAACTAAACAATGTTATGCAGCCATTCTTGAATCCCCAAATAACATGTTGCTATCAATTGAAAGAAAGTTTAATGCTCAACGACTAATCTTCAAGTGACAAAGGCATAGAAAAGAATTTGCCTTCACAATTCTGAAATGCAAAGAAATTAAAAATTTTAAAATGCCATTGAAAGATTTGTAAAATCATAAAATAAATATTTCATTTGTTATATTCTTCAGATTTGTTGTACGTTCATCATCCGCTTATTGAATTCCATAGATAATTTCATGCCAGCGTAATAAAAGTACCCATGGCAATAATATATTTCTATTTTCTCTGTGGCTGATCATGTTAGCATGTAATTGACAAAAGTTTTTATTTCTAATTTGCAATAAAAACTAACTAACCACCCTGACGTTACAGTTCATGGTGGACATCTGCATACGGACAGATTCCGAAACAGGAAAGTTCTCTACAATCATATTAGACCATAATTTGGCAAACATCCGGGACACCAAAAACTAACTAGTTTTCTAGCGTTTAATTATTTACTTTTTCAAAAAATCAGAATCGGGTCATTTTCTATGTTTTACTTCTACCAAAATAAATTAGTTGAAATAAAATTATATGATGTATAAGGTCTATCAATGAAAGGAATTATGATAAAATGATAAATCAATCAACGATAGGTCAATTTTAATTGAGTTATAATGAGTTCTTGTTTGGATAGCTGCCTGTGTATCTTTGATGAAATTGATTAATTAATTAAATTGATAAAGATTAATTTATTATCTTGTTGATCTGCAATAATGATAAAGTTTCCCACATTGAATGCTTTTTTTTTTACTGATTCAGACTTTTCCAATACACCACAGAGAATTACAAAAAAAAAAGTATACTTCTTTTATTTTTAAAATCAACATTTTTATCATTTGTATACACATTAAGCTATCTAAATTCTATACACTAAATGTTCAACTCTATAGTTAATCAGTTCCTTATTTCAGAATTATTGATGTATTTTTTCCTCTCATTTTAAATTTACAATTTGGTTTACTTACATGAACAGATTTACTTTTATTTCTATAAGCTCTGAGATGGAAATTTGTGTAGTTTCATTAAAAATTTTCTACAATAAAAAAAAATATTTTTTTGAAAAGATAAATTTTTTAATATTTTAGGCTTTTTTAACTACAATATCTCGTAACTACAATGTCCGTCATGTGCAAAATATTTAACATTACTTTTATCACAATACACATTAAAAATCCATCACAAGAAACTAATTAAAATTTCTTTTACTTATAAACATTAAGCTTTTATCAACTTGTTTATAAGATATCTACTTTTCAATTTTTTTATAAATTAATAGATTTTTTTTCTCTCGTCAATCTTAATATCTTTTTCGATACTTTTTTATTTTTAATTTTCTGTTGTTTGTTTTTTTCTTACAACGCTATAGATGTTTAATATAAAAATATTTATTTCAAAAAATATTTTTATATAAAGAAGTAAATATTAAGATTATATTGGTGTACTGAAAATTTTTTTATATTATGATCTCATATAAGGAGTTATATGCCAATTTTTAACCATAAATGTGGAATTTTATGATTAAATATTGTATTAAATGAAAATTATACTAAATTAAATAGAAGTTATTATTCAGTGTTTATTATTTTATTAAATAACACATTATTAGAACATTGTAGTGTACAGGTTGGGGAACCAGATTGTAACTGGTTATGGTTGAGTTGAGATACTTGTGGCACAGGTTGCCAGAAAGTCACACTTTATTTACACAAGCACAAACACCACATACACACAATTAGAGACATACAGTATTTAACATATATAAAGACAGATACTTATAGATTCGTGGAAGAACTCCCTTCTCAAGCGAAACCCCGAAACTCGGATAAGCACAAAGATGCGCGAAATATTTCTTCTTCTCCGAGTATGAGTCTAAAGGCCCAACTGACCACCATTTCTCTTTGGATATTACAAGGAGTGCTTTCTTGCCAGTGGTCAGGAGGAAGCTTGGTTACGACATACTACCAAGTGGGCTGAAAAAGTTCATAGGCTAGCATAGAAAATTTCTTTTTTTTTTATAGAATTTGATTTTTATAATTTAATATAGAGGGCGACCACAATGATTATAGCGGTCATGCAATTTTTCGATACCATTTTTATAGTACGATTTGTCTTTAGCACTCAAGATAGGCTTCAGTTTCGGCGATTACCTCTTCATCGACGCGAAATTTCTGTCCAGCGAGGATCCTCTTGAGGTCTGAGGAACAGGAAAGTCGCTGGGGGCCAGATCTGGAGAATACGATGGATGCGGAAGGCATTTCGAAGCCCAATTCATGCAATTTTGCCATCGTTTTCATTGATTTCAGACACGGTGCATTGTCTTGATGAAACAGCACTTTTTCTTCTTCTTCAAATAAGGCAGTTTTTCCGCGATTTCGTCTTTCAAATGCTCCAATAACGCCACGTAATAGTCACTCTTTATGTTTTTTCCTTTTTAAGACATTCAATGAATATTATTCCATGCGTATCACAAAATATTGACTCCATAATCTTGCCAGCCGACTTTTGCGTCTTTCCACGTATTGAGTCGGTTCATCACACGCAATCCACTCGGTTGACTGTCGATTGACATGGTGTGAAATGATGGAGCCATGTTTCATCCATTGTCACATATCGGCGCAAAAATCCTCGGGGTTTATTACGATTGAACAACTCCTGTTTAGAATCATCAATTCATTGTTTTTGGCCGATTGTGAGCTCGCGCGGCACCCACTTTGAACAGCTTTCGCTTATCCAAATATTCATTCACGATATGTCCAATACATTCCTTTGATATCTTTAGGGTCACAGCTATCTCAATCAACATCACTTTTACGGTTATCAGAAATTATTTTGTGAACTTTTTGATGTTTCCGTCGGTAACAGCCTCTTTGGGCTTCCACTGCGTGCATTATCCTCGGGGCTCATTTCGCATCGTTTAAATTTAGCAAATCACTTCTCGATTGATTTTCCTGGTGCAAAAAGTCCGAATAATAATTTATCAAGCTAAGCCTTGGCTTCAATAGTATTTTTTTCACCAAAAAGCAATGCTTTATTAACACACGAAATTCCGCTTTTTATCCATTTTTTCAAACTGATAAGATTTCTTCACTAAAAAGGCTGTAACTCATATACTAATAGTGCAATAGCTGTCAAATTTATACACGTGTCTTTTGAGGTTATGTGGCTAACTAAAAATCATATGGATTTAATACTAGTAGCACAATCTATGTATCAGACCAGGAGTCCTTGTCCAGCCCAACTGTTATTTTTACTAAGAAATAAAATAAGCATTGTGTACAACTTTAGGTTACCAGGCAATTAAAATTAAAAATGTAGCGAAGTATATGTTTTTGCAAAATTGATAGAACTAGATGAGTTTTCCAACTTTTTCTTACAAATTTATGTATGATGTTTTTAAATAGCAGGAAAGTAAGTAAAAGAGCGTTAATAAAAAATATAGTTTTTTAAAAATATAACAAAAGGAAACAAAAATACAAAATTATATTGATTTCTGGGGTGCAATGCAGATCTACGTCCTGAGGGTGTACCTTGGTCAACGTTCTATCGAAGTGATCTGCAGTTTACGGCATGATCGTCCATGTGTGTATTGCAATGTTGTTGGGACTAATCCTCAATGTCTTGCAGTGCGGGACGGACATCCCATGAGTGATCTACTCCTCGATGGAGGGAAAGGGGCAGCTTCTGTTTTGATGGAGCACCCATAGGTAGAAGTCCTGACTTTTTGCTCCGTGACGGTCTTACAGTCATATGAGACCGGGACCTACGGCTTAAAAAGTGGATTCAAACCACTACAAGCATCCATGGCACCGCCGAGAAACTCAGTACCCTGTGGTACCGAGCCAGAGCGCTAGCCACTCGACCATTCAGGCCCGAGTAAGCATGCAGCCAGC
>BPLR01001894.1:0-48201 GCA_021605095.1 Caerostris extrusa
TCCTGCACAAAAATCTTCTCGCACACAAATATTTTCGCAGAGCACGCTTCTGTCGACACGAGCGCTGAAATTCTTTCGATTGTATTCAATGCAGGATTTTAGGTTCCTGTTTACCTCTACTTTTCGAGAGCAAATTTGAAACTTTCAGGAAAACGGAATTTTCATTTTTATGAATGGGTTTTACAGTGATCTTCGTTCAGTTTAGAAATAAAAAAACATGTCTGCTTGTAAGATGAATGATTGTTTTTTTGCGAGATGATTAATATTTATGTTCATAAATAATGAAAATATCGATTAATAATACACTCATGTCCATAAATTAAGGATAATGAAGTTCAGGCAAAAAAAAGAGACAGAAGCAAAACAAATTTGACTTATTTGTAAAGTCTATTTATTAAACAAAAGGTAAAGAGCAAAAAAGATGCTATATGTTTGACATAATTAACAAAAATTGCGATTTTTACTCCTGGAGCAAATTTCAAAAAATGGCCTATTTACAAAAAACAGTATAACATGGTTAGTATGATGGTTAATATGGACTATGTCTCCCGGACGATGCAATACAGACCTTACAACGCCTAGGCATGCTGAGTATCAAATTATCAATCTGATCTTGGGGAATATTACACCACTCATCAAGCAATGCCCTCTCGAAGTTCCGGTTGACAGGTGGGAGGGTGTTGACGGGCTGCAATTCGTCGTCAAGCACATCCACACATGCTCTATTGGATTCAAGTCCGGTGAGTATGCTGGCCAATCCATACGGGTGATATCCTCCAATTGAAGGCATTCGTCTACAATGTTTGCACGGTGAGGACAGGAGTTGTCATCCATAAACAGAAATTCAGCACCCATGGCGCCCCGAAACAAACGTACATGTTGTTCCAGAATGACATCCCGATAGATATGGCCTGTCATCGTTACACTCTGAACATGCAGGTCAGTTCTGGAACCAAGAATAATTCCTCCCCAAACGAGCCATCCTGCACCACCGTAACGGTGTCGTTCAATGGTGTTCTCTTGGTGGTAACGGGTACCTGGCGCTCTCCATATGAAAGTCCAGCGAGAATCAGACTGTAAACTAAACCTGCACTCGTCGGAAAACATCACACAAGACCACTGTTGCGGTGTCCACAATGCATGCTCTCTACTCCAGGTTAATCGCAGGCGACAGTGAGTTGCGGTAAGTAGAACACATCTGACAGGCCTAAGAGCATATAGACCAATGTGCCCTAAGCGCCTGTACACGGTCTGCCTTGAAACAGTTGTACCGGGAGCTGAAGAGAGCTGACGAGACAGGTCTGATGCTGTGCTCCGTCTGTTTCTTTTAGCAGTAACTGCTAAATACCGGTCTTCATTCGGCGTTGTAACTCGGTTGCGATCTGTGCTGTAACATCTACTCAGATTACCATCATCTTGGAATCGTTGCCAAAGCCTGGAGATGTCACTCTGGGCGATTCCAAGTTTCTCGGATACTTCCAGCTGGGTACGTCCACATTCCAGTCGTCCGATAATTCTACCACGTAAAAAATCTTCCAAGTGCTTCCTTTGTGCCAAAACTATGCGGTTATTGCACTGAAAGGCTTTTAAAGCGCTTGTGAACAATTTTACTTCTTTGCCACCATTCCTTATATACCCTCTCTTACACTCTCGTCATTGTGACGTACTATCCGCGCCATCTGGTGGTTTCCTGTAATTTGCATATTCTTTTTCAAGATGTGTGTGATAATTCTAAAGGTAAAATTTTTATTTTAGAGTTCAATTTGTGATTCTGAATTATCCTTAATTTATGGACATGAGTGTAAATGATGATGAAAATTTCTGTTAATTAGAAATGATGATTAAAATTTCTATGATTAAAAAATGATGATTAAAATTTCTATGATTAAAAAATGATGAAGATTTATATTAATAAAAAAATTAAAATTTATATTAATAAAAGTAAAAATTTATACTAATAAAAATAATAAAAATTTATATTAATAAAAAATAAAAATTTCTACTAATAAAAATAATAACAATTTCTATCATTAAAAATTGATGAAAATTTCTATTATTAAAAAATGACGAAAATTTTTATTAATAAAAATTATGAAAAATTTCTATAATTAAAAAAATAATGAAAATTTCTATGAAAAATGATGAAATTTTCTATTAATAAGAGGAGGATGAAAATTTCTATTAATAAAAAAAGGTGGATGAAAATTTCTATTAATAAAAAAGGAGGATGAAAATTTCTATTAATAAAAAAAAGGAGGATGAAAATTTCTATTAATAAAAAAGGAGGATGAAAATTTCTGTTTTAAAAAATGATGATGAAAATTTCTATTAATTAGAAATGACGATGAAAATTTCTTTTAAAAAATGATGATGCAAATTTCTATTATTAAGAAATTAAACTTTCTATTTACAAAAAATTATGATTAAAATTTCTATTAAGTAAAAAGGATGATGAAAATTTCTATCTATTAAGAATGGTGAATATTTCTTATTAAGAATGATTAACTCTTTAATAAAAAATGAAAATTTCTATTCATTAAAAATGATGATGTAATTTTCTATTATTAAAAAATGAAATTTTGGAAAAAGACTGTATAGTTTAGTTTATTATTTAACTAGAGAAGAAATTTTTTTTATTTAAACACTGTTTAATTAAAGATTAAATTTTTTTTCAATCCTTATTTTGATTTAAAGCTTTGTATACGTTGAAATAATGCACGTATGTATTCCTTTTATTTAGTGTGCATATCTATATTTATTGTATATGTGTGTATTTATTCTGAATGCTTACATTTACTGTATATTCAATATATTGATAATATATTACAATTATTTATAGCCTTGAAGAACTTTTAAGAGTAATTCGTCAAATTTTTCTTACCTTATCAGAAAAACAAGTAATAAAAAAAAAAAATTTTTAAATTAAATGCCTACTTTTTTTTTTTTTTTCACTCTATTGCAGAAAATCCCTTATAAATAATTTTCCTTCATTTTTTAAGTCTATCGGGCGCCATCAATTGGTAGATATAGGTAACTTAAATTAAAAAAAAAAAAACTAAAATGAATTAATTAAATTTAATGAATGAATCAATATTTGAAAAAAAACTGTATTAACATCCAGTGTCATCCACTACAAGTTCAAAAGAAATGTATTTGAATTGAGTGGATGAATAAAAGTATTTCATAAACGATTGAAAATTTGAACAAGATATATAAAGGGAAAGCGTGAGCTAATAGAAGGAATTGAATATATCACCATGTCGAAACTGTTCCTTTCTCTCATACGAATCCCAGTTCTCCGAAATCTAATATTTCTATCGCTTTCGTTTCATAAAAATCAATTTGTTACTTCGACACCACGTTCTTCGCAACAAAGAAAAGAGAAATTGCGAGGGGGGATATCCAGGAATCTGGAACGCTTCCAAACAGAAAGAAAAAGCGGGAAAAACATTTCCAAGTGGCTGCAGGTACGCCGTCCTGCACAAAATCTTCTTTTTCTCGCGCACAAATATTTTCGCAGAGCAAGCTTCCGTCGAAACGAGCACAACAATTCTTTCCATTGTATTTGCTGAGGATTTTAGGCTCCTGTCCCTGTACTGTTCGCGGAGCAGATTTCAAATTTTCAGGAAAACGGAATTTTCATTTTTATGAGTGGGTTTGCAATGGTCTATGTTCCGTTTAGAAAAAAACATATCTGCTTGTAAGATAGATTGTTTTCTGTGAGGTGATTAAAATTTATATTAATAAAAAATGGAAATTAGGATTAATAATAAATGATGATGAGAATTTCTATTATTTAAAAATGATTAAAATTTCTATTAAGTAAAAATGAAGATGAAAATAATTTCTATCTATTAGGAATGATGAATATTTCTATGAATGAAAAAAAAAAAATCAAAATTTCTATTAATTAAAAATGATGATGTAATTTTCTATTATTAAAAAAATGAAAATTTGGAAAAAGACTATATAGTTTAATTTATAATTTAACTAGAGAAGAAATTTTTAAAAACATCGTTTAACTAAAGATTATATTTTTTCGATCCTTATTTTTTAATTCCTTCTATTAGCTTACACTCTCCCTATATATATCTTGTTCAAATTTTCAATCGTTCATAAAATACTTTTATTCATCAAGTTCAAATACATTTTTTGAACTTGTAGTGGATGACACTGGATGTGAATACAGTTTTTTCAAATAACAATTCAGTAATTAAATTTAATTCATTAATTTTAACATTTTTAAGATTTAAGTTACATATACATTACACATATAGATGGCGCCAGATAAAAAAAAAAAAATGAATGAAAATTATTTATAAAGGACATTCTATAATAGAGTGAAAAGAAGTAGGATTAAAAATTGAAATTTTTTTTTATATTACTTGTTTTTGATTTAAAAAGCTTTGTATACGGTGAATTAATGCACGCGAATTAATCGCGCACGTGAATTAATTAAATTAATCTTCATTTGTTATTCATATCTATATTTATTGTGTATGTGTGTATTTATTCTAAATATTTATATTTACTGTATATTTATACATATTACAATTCTTTATAGCTCTGAAGAACTTATAAAAGAAATTCATCAAAATTTTCTTACCTAATCAGAATGATAAATCACTGCGTAGAATCAATTCTTTTCTCATATAAAATCACAGTTCTCTGAAATCTAATATTTTTATACCTTTTCGTTTCCTAAAAATCAATTTGTTAGTTCGATCCCCGTTCTTCGCAACAAAGAAAAAGAGAAATTGCGAAGGGATATCCAGGAATCTGGAACGCTTCCAAACAAGAAGAAAAAGCGGGAAAAGCATTTTCCAAGTGGCTGCAGGTACGGCATTTGCAGCACCAAATCTTTCTCTCGCACAGACATATTTTCAGAGCACGCTTCTGTCGAAACGAGAGCTGGAATTTTTTCGATTGTGTTAGCTGAGGATTTTAGGTTCCTGTCCCTGTACTTTTCGCGGAGCAGGTTTTAAATTGCCAAGAAAACTGAATTTTCATTTTTATGAGTGGATTGTGGAGGTTTTTGTTCAGCTTAGAAATAAAACATGTCTGTTTGTAAGAGGAATGATTGTTTTCTGTGAGGTGATTAAAATTTATGTTAATAAAAAAAGAAAATTTCTATACATAATAAATGATGATGAACATTTCTATTAATTAGAAATGCTGAAGATTTCTATTAATAAAAAAATATAAATTTCTATTAATAAAAAAATATAAATTTCTATTATTAAAAAATTATTTCTATTATTAAAAAATTATGACGAACATTTATATTAATACAGAATGATGATAAAAAGTTCTATTTTTTATAAATAAAAATTTCTATTAATAAAAGATAACGATAAAAATTTCTATTAATAAAAATTATGATGCAAATTTCTATCTATTAAAAATTATGCAAATTTCTATTATTATGAAATTAAACATTTTATTTATAAAAAATTATGATTAAAATTTCTATTAATTAAAATGATTATAAAAATTTCTATTATTAAAAAATTAGAATTTCTATTTATAAAAATTATGATTAAAATTTCTATTAAGTAAAAAGGATGATAATAATTTCTATCTATTAAGAATGATGAATATTTTACTAATAAAAAGGAAAATTTCTATTAATTAAAAATGATGATGTAATTTTCTATTATTAAAAAAATGAAAATTTGGAAAAAGACTGTATAGTTTAGTTTATAATTTAATTAGAGAAGAAATTTTTTTTTTTATTTAAACATCGATTAACTAAAGATTATATTTTTCGATCCTTATTTTCATTTAAAAAGCTTTTTATACGTTGAATTAATGCATGTGTATATATATTTATTTATTGTGGGGGTATTATCTATATTTATTGTGTATGTGTGTATTTATTCTGAATATTTATATTTGCTGTATATTCGTAGATTGTTAATATATTATAATTCTTTACAGCCTTGAAGAACTTTCAAAAGTAATTTATGAATTTTTTCTTACCTAATTAGAAAAACAAGTAATATAAAAAAAAAATTTTTTTATAGTCAATTCCTCCTTTTTTTTCAATGTATTGCAGAAAGTCCTTTATAAATAATTTTAATTCATTTTTTTTTTTAAGTCTATCTGGAGCCATCTATTGGTAGATATATGCAACTTAAATCTAAAAAAACCTAAAATTAATTAATCAAATTTAATGAATGAATTAATATTTGAACAAACTGCATTAACATCCAGTGTCATCCACTACAAGTTAAAAAAAATGTATTGGAACTCGAGTGGATGAATAAAAAGTATATTATGAACAATTGAAAATGTGAACAAGATATATATAGGGAGAGTGTGAGATAATAGAAAGAATTGAATAAATCCCCGTATCGAATCTATCCCATTCTCTCATACAAATCACAGTTCTCCGAAATCTAATATTTCTATCCCTGTCGTTTCATAAAAATCAATTTGTTAGTTCGACTGCACGTACTTCGCAACAAAGAAAAAGATAAATTGCGAGGGGATATCCAGGAATCTGGAACGCTTCCAAACAAGAAGAAAAAGCGGGAAAAACATTTCCAAGTGGCTGCAGGTACAGCATCCTGCACCAAATCTTCTTCCTCGCACACAAATATTTTCGCAGAGCACGCTTTTATTGAAACGAGCGCTGGAATTCTTTCGATTGTATTCAATGCAGGATTTTTTAGGTTCCTGTTTGCCTCTACTTTTCGAGGAGCAGATTTGAAATTTTCAGGAAAACGCAATTTTCATTTTTATGAGTGGGTTTGCAGTGGTCTTTGTTCAGCTAAGAAATAAAACATGTTGGTTTGTAAGATGAATGATTGTTTTCTGCGAGATGATTAAAATTTATATTAATAAAAGAATGAAAATTTCTATTAATAAAAAATGATGATAAATTTCGATTAATAAAAATTATGATGAAAATTTCTATTAATGAAAAATAAAATTTCTATCAATAAAAAATGATGATGAACATTTTTATTAATTAAAAGAAACGTTGAAAATTTCTATTAATAAAAAATGGTGATGAAAAAGTTCTGCCAATTAAAAAGGACGGTGAAAATATTCATTAACTAAAAATGATGATGAACATTTCTATTAATATAAAACAGATGAAAATTTCTATTCATTAGAAATGAGGATGTAAATTTTTATCTATTAAGAATGCTGAATATTTCTATTAATAAAAAATGAAAATTTCTATTAATTAAAAATGATGATGTAATTTTCTATTATTAAAAAAATGAAAATTTGGAAAAAGACTGTATAGTTTAGTTTATAATTTAACTAGAGAAGAAATTTTTTTTTTATTTAAACATCGTTTAACTAAAGATTATACTTTTTCGATCATTATTTTCCTTTAAAGTTTTTTATACGTTGAATTAATGCATGTGTATATATCTTTATTTATTGTACATATCTATATTTATTGTATATGTGTGCATTTATTGTGAATATTTATATTTACTATATATTCATATATTGTTAATATATTACAATTATTTATAGCCTTGAAGAATTTTCAAAAGTAATTCATCAAATTTTTCTTACCTAATCAGAAAAACAAGTAATATAAAAATTTTTTTTTTTTTAAAGTCAATTCCTATTTTTTTCACTGTATTGCAGAAAGTCTTTTATAAGTAATCTGGCGCCATCTATGGATACATACATGAAACTTAAATCTAAAAAAAAAACAACTAAAAAATGAATTAAATTTAATGAATGAATTAATATTTGAAAAACTGTATTACCATAAAGTGTCATCCCCTACAAGTTCAAAAAATGTATTTGAACTCGAGTGGATGAATAAAAAGTATTTTATGAACGATTGAATATTTGAACAAGATATATATAGGGAGAGTGTGAGCTAATAGAAGAAAGTGTATAAATCATCGTGTCGAATCTGTCCTTTCTCTCATATAAAATCACACTTGTCCGAAATCTAATATTTTTATACCTTTTCGTTTCATAAAAATCAATGTGTTACTTGGACTGCACGTTCTTCGCAGCAAAGAAAAAAAGAAATTGCGAGGGGATATCCAGGAATCTGGAACGCTTCAAACAAAAGAAAAAAAAAGCGGGAAACACATTTCCAAGTGGCTGCAGGTACGCCGTCCTGCAGAAAATCTTCTTTCTCGCACACAAATAAATATTTTCGCAGAGTACGCTTCTGACGAAAAGAGTGCAAGAATTCTTTCGATTGTATTCGCTGCAGGATTTTAGCTTCCTGTACTTTTCGCTGAGCAGATTTGAAATTTTCAGGAAAACTGAATTTTCATTTTTATGAGTGGGTTTGTAGTGGTCTTCGTTCAGCTTAGAAATAAAACATGTCTGCTTGTAAGAAGAATGGCTGTTTTCTGTGAGATGATGAAAATGTATGTTAAAAAAATGAGAATTTCTATTAATAGAAATATGGTGATGGAAATTTCTATTAATTAGGAATGATGATGTAAAATTTCTATTAATTAAGAATAGAGATGAACATTTCTATTAATTAAAAATAATAGTGAAAATTTATATTAATAAAAAATGATGATGAAAATTTCTATTAATATAAAAAAATTTCTATTAATAAAAAAATGATAAACTTTCTATTAATAAAAAATGATAAAATTTCTATTAATATAAAAAATTCTATTAATAAAAAATGATAAACTTTCTATTAATAAAAAAATTATAAAATTTCTATTAATTAAAAATGACGATGAAAGTTTTTATTAATTAGAAATCACGATGAAAATTTATATTATTAATAAATAAAAATTTATGTTTGAAAAAAAATAAAATTTCTATTAATTAAAAATGATGGTGAAAATTTCTATCAATTAAAAATGATGATAAAAATTTCTATTTAAAAAAAAAATTTCTATTAATAAAAAAGTTATGACGAAAGTTTCTATCAATTAAAAATGATGACGAAATTCTCTATTATTAAAAATTTAAAATTGGTAAAAATTGTATGGTTTAGTTTATAATTTATCTAGTGAAGAAATTTTTTTTTTTTTTTTTTTTGTTATTTAAACATCGCTTAACTGAAGATTATATTTGTTTCCATTCTTATTTTAGTTTAACGTATTGCAGATATTGAATTATTGCATGTGCATGGTGCAATGTTATATATCTTTATTTATTGCACATATATATATTTATTGTGTATGTTAGTGCTTAACATGAAATAATAAGAGGAAAAACATGAAATATTACTCACAAATTTATATGTGAATTAAAACAGCATTTATGTCGGAAATTAGAGTATTATTATTAAAAGAGCTACTGAATAACTTATTTATATAATATGCGGAAGAAAATATTTTTAAATCTAAGAAAAACTTAAAAAGAAAAAAAAAATGAGAAACATTTTGAAAAAAAAAACACAATAAATAAAAATAATAGATTTTTAAAATTAATATTGCTTAGAATATAAATATGGCAAATAATTATAACTGCTAATAAATATATCATATTTTCCTCACGAATAATTTCTTCAAAAAATTAAAAAAAAAAAAAAAAAAAAAAGGTTTTACGACAAATTATTAATTACTCGACACAAGTTAAAAAAGAATGACTTTATTAGATGGTACCTTTTAAACTTCATAATCTCTTCATTATATATATATATATATATATATATATATATATATTATGTAAATACACTTCATTTTCATCACTGGCGCAATAGTCCCATGCTGAAGCAAGGTCGTCTGGCTACAGTCAGATTCCAAGACGGGAGATGTTTTTCTTTTTAATTAAACAACGCTTTACAGTCATATTAGAGCGGGACCTACTGTTTAAAGTGGATTCCGAACGAATAAAAACATCCATGGCATCACTAGGAATCGTACCCGAAACCTGTGGCAAAGAACGCCAGATCGCTAGTCACTCGGCCATCAGGTGTATATACACATGTATATAGACACAGACACACACACACACACATATATATATATATATATTGCATGCATAGATATATTATATATATACATATATGTATGTATGTATATATCTGTATTTATATAGATTTTAAAAATTTACATGAAATAAGTAAATGAAAAGAAGTAAAGAAAATAAAACACAAAAAATCTATAATTAGTTATAGATTTTTCTTAAAATAAATGAAATGATGGCGGTTTGAAATGAATGCTTCCTTCTAAATCTACTTTTATTTTTATTTATAATTTAGATTTATAATTCATGAAATACACTGATAATAATAGATAATAAATAGATAACACGATAATTCATGAAATGCCCGATAATAATTTATATTTATAATTCAATAATACACATTTTTCTCTAAATGATACGATTTAGAGAAAAGGAGAATTTGATGTTCCTTTAAACGTAAATGTAAAATAAAATCTTTGAAACAATGTATTTTATTCAAGTTGAAAAACTCTACCACTTTTGTATGAAAGCGAGATAAAATGTTTATTTTAAATTTGCGAAACAACATTTTATAAAGCCAGCATTTTGATAAATTCCTATTTCAATGTGTGATATATTTTACCCTAATAGCAGTGAAAAGAGGCGAGTAACGAGAAGAAATTTTGCAAGCAGCTTTTATGAAATTATTCTCTGCATAAATAAATGGAGGTGAATATGTAATCCAACGTTTTCATTCTCAATTATGGTATCTTTCTGAATATAAGAATCTCCCAGCATCAACGGGATTTGTTTCAAAATATTTAAAGAATTAACATTATTTCATAAAATTTATACATCTTTTCATGTTTTGGGTCATGTTACAATGTGCATTCAGAACATGTTGCAAAGTATAAAAGGAATTTATTTCAATGAAATATGTTTTAAATCTTGAATTAAACTAAGCTTGTTAAAATAAATTAATTTATTATAATATCTTTAGTCAAAGAAAACTATTAATGACTTAAATGAGATTATAATCAAATGATACTTAGGAATTACTCCTTTAAGGATTAAAAGCCAACTCAATTTACAATATGATAATAAGCATGCTGCGTATTTTCTCTTAATTTCTAAAAGTAATATTAATTGAGTAGTTAAAGTAATGTTTGATTACTTTAGATTTACTGTAGATTGGGGAACCAGATTGTAACTGGCTGTGGTTGGGTGGAGATATTTTAGGCACAGGTTGGAGAACTCACATCTTTATTGACACATGTTCAAAAACCACACACAGAGTCCACAGCCCCCTGTGGCATTCAGGAGAAATGATCAGTCGACCTCGAGACTCTCAACCGAGAAGAAATACTGTGAAACCTCCTCTACCAATGAAAAGCGTTTAGTTTACAGTCTCTCATCCCGAGAAGAAATATATTTAATTCACCCCTGCGTATTCTTTGGCCAACAGACTGTCATCCAGAGAGAAAATAAATTTCGCGCCCCCTGCGCGTAACCGAAGTTTTGGATTTTCGCTTTAGAACTGGAATCCTTCCACGAATCTATAATTATATGTTTTTAAATGTGTTAAATAGTGTATGCCTCTAATTGTGTGTGGTGTTTGTGCGTGTGTCAATAAAGCTGTGAGTTCTTCAACCTGTGCCTCCAGTATCTCAACCCAACCCCACCCAGTTACAATTTGGTTTCCCGACCACCCCACTACAAGTTTTTAATGTAAAATATTCATTCCCTTGCCTCACCTATGAAATGTCATTAATGTGATTAAAGGAATGTAAACACCTAAATGAGATTTTCACCAAAAGTAGTCCATTTCTTGCTGTACATTTCCTTTTGTTTTTCTGAATCATGCAAAATACTTCACTAGAGCCATTTCACTAAGAATATCTCATGATCATCCCAAACAAAACTGAATTCAAGTTTCCGCAGCAATTATATTCTAACTAAAATATTTTATTTCTATCTTTTTTATCTGACGTAAAAACAAATTCTTTGGATTCATTTCATTATAAAATTTCAAATAATGACTCCAAAGAAAACTTGGATTTAATTGCTGTTTTAAAATTGGATTTATTGAAGTTGCAGTGTAGGTTAAAGGTTTCCAAATTTCTGTACTTAATATTTGTTACTATTTTTTTCTTCTTTGTGGCATAAAAAATTCTCCAGACCCATCTTATCTCAAAATCTCAAATGATCTTCAATTTCAATTGAAAATGAATCATTGAAGCTACGAAGACCGTTACACCATTAAAAGATATCAGAGTGAGATAGCAGATGAAATGACAGAGGAACCAATTTATTACTTTTTATATCTTTTACGAGTAATACAAAACACGCTCACCAGACCCATCTCCCTCGTCAAATCTATCGAATGACGGTTCTAACTGAAACAGAATTTTTACTGCTTACAGAACCATTGAAGTAACGAAGATAGTTCCTTTTACAAGTTTTTATAGTGAAGGCTACTGTATTTTATTTTATTTTTTACCTCTTATATTTATACATTTTATTTATTCAATTATTTTATTTTTTCCTGCAGTGTGCAGATTAAGTAACCAGATTGTAACTGGGTTTGACTCGGTTGATTGGTTTGGTTTGTCACTCTAAGGTCATTCTGTGCACACTTTATGCTAGTTAAACTGGGACCTACAGTTTAACGTAGATTCCGAACCACTCACAAACAACCATGCCACCGCCAGGATTCGAACCGGAAGCATGTGGTACCAAACACCAGAGCACTAGCCAATTGGCCATCAGGCCGCGTGGCTGGGATGAAATACATGAGGCACAGGTTGGAGAACACACAGCTTTATTTTTATACACCCCACACAAACAATTAGAGGCATACACTATTTAACACATTTAAAAACATATAATTATAGATTCGTGGAAGGATTCCACTTCTAAGCCGAAAACCAAAACTTCGGTTGCGCGCAGGGGAGCGAAATTTATTTTTTCTCTGGATGACAGTCTGTTGGCCAAAAAATACGCAGGGTTGAACTAAATATATTTCCTCTCGGCATGAGAGACCGTAAACTAAACGCTTTTTTCATTAGGAGAGCAGGTTGCACTGTATTTCTCGGGTGAGCGTCTCGAGTTCTAGACATCCTGAATACCACAGGGGAGCTCTTGTCAGGGAGTAGGAGGAAGCACGGTTACAAATTACAATTGTAAGAAATCTAGCTTCTTTTTCTAGGATTTCATGACAATTTTAATTGGCACATAGCCAAATTTAGAAAAGAATTTAAATCTGTGCTTTATTGAAATTTCGATAAAAATTTGCTGACAAAAAATAAATTGACGTCGTAGTTGTTTTTTGTTTATTTTGCTCTTATAGAATTTCCTTTTAATATTATTTATATTTGATTTTTCTTCGTGATTCTTTTCCCACTTGATAGTTATTGTTGTTGCTGTCGTATCCCTCATAAAAAGCAGAGAGATTGCAGCTTCTGTTTTTGATGGAGCACCCTTAGATAGAAGTCTAACTTCTACTCCATATAACTGAAGAAGGAGAGCAATGCCTTCCGGGTTTGGTTTGCCGCTCTACGGTCATCTTGTGCACACGAGGGCTAAACAAACTAGGACTTACAGTTTAAAGTGGATTCCAAACCGCTAACAAACATCCATGCACAGCCAGTTTTCGAACCTGTAGCCTGTGATAGCAAAGGCCAGAGTGCTAGCCACTTGGCCATCAGGCCGCAGTGCCATCCGGGTGGACTTTTAGGGTTAACTACTCCACATTTGCGTATCGCACGGGAGAAAAACCGATAAACTCCCTTCAGGTTGTTCTAACGTGGCTTGATATTTAGTAGCTTCTAATATAGATTAGGTCAAACTGTTATAAAGGACATTAATATATCTATTGACGATAATAGATATATTATTGATAATAATATATTTTCTAATAACATTTTAATTTTAATTTTATTTTAAATTAATTTAGCATTTTAATTTTAACATTTTCTACCCTAATAATTTCTCTTAAATATATAATTTTTTAATATTTTTTTCTTGTTTAAGAACTAACAAATAAACAATATTTGCTGAGCAAAAAAAAGGGATCTGACTAATCTTCAGCATTTCTGAGGAAAAAATAATGCTGTAGAAAACTGAATGCCGAATGCCAGTATATAATTAATTTTATCTTCCGAAAAACGACAGCACTCTCATCCAAAGTAATGCGAACCGCAGGTATTTTGCGTGACAATGTTCGTTCCAGTTATTCTGAACTGCATGATAGATTGATTTCGAAAAGTTTCAACCTACTCACTAATTCATATCTGCCATGTCTCGGTGCATGAGTATTTATTACTGTACACATTTAAACAGGCTGCGAAGAGAGAGGTAAAAAAATGTTTTTTCTCTGAATGTATTGCTGTTTACGGTACTAGGAAAATATTCCATTTTAACGACATCAGAACAAGAATTGGACCTTTGTTACACTTTATGGTTATTAGTTAAAAGAGCTATTCATATGATGTAAACGCTCCGGTTTCAGAACTGAAGTAGTGGGGATAATTAGAATATAAGAAGAGATGAGAGATGGTTACTACTTCGACTAAAACGAATAAACTTGGTTGGGGAGGGGATTGTAACGAAGATATTTCTCATCAACATTTTTGGACACCCTGGATGGAAATTTCTTTGTTTTTTTTTAAATAGGGCATACTAACACGAAGCTGTCATAATTGAAAGTAATTTTGGAGGGCATTATTCCCCACCGTTGTAGGTAGATGAGCACGAGCTTTGACCAAGCTACTCAAAACATTTAATGATTTGGTTTAGTTTGTCACTCTATGGTCATTTTGTGCACACTTTAGGCTAATTAGACCGGGACCTACAGTTTAACAGGGATTCCGAACCACTCATAAACATCCATGCCACCGCCAGAATTCGAACCTGAAGCCTGTGCCACTAAAGGACCAAGCTACTCAAAATATTCAATGTCTGGCTTTGGTTTATCGCTCAACTGTTTATTTTACGTAAGTACTAATTAGACCGGACATGTATGCACTAATTAGACCGGGACCTAAAGTTACTCATAGTAGGACTGCAGTAATACCAGGATCTACAGTCTTTTCGTGAAAACTACAGTAAAGGTTCTACAGTTAAAAAAAAACCTTAAAGTGGATCCAATACAAACATCCATGCCACCTCCGGAATTCGTACCCGAAACCTGTGGCACCGAGCGCCAGAATGCTAGTTACTCTACCATCAGGCCCCTAAATTTGTTAATATATCTATTAAATATTTTTTAAATCATTTTTCTTAAAGAATTTTTTTATATTTTTCTATACATGCCTTATTTATGAACAAACAGAAAAAAATTTGCTGTTAAAGAATTAATTTTTTTAAAGCTGTAGAATGCCGTATGCAAAGTATAATTAATTTTACTTCCGAAAAACTACAGCACTTTCATCCTAAGGAATGTGAACCGCACGTATTTTGTTCGTTCTAGAGAGAATGTTTGTTCTAGTTATTTTGAACTGCATGATAGATTGATTTCGAAAAGTTTCAACCTACTTACTAATTCATATGTGTCATGTCTCAGTGCACGAGTATTTATTACGGTACACATTTAAACAGGCTGCGAAGAGAGTGCAAAAAAAAAAAAGAGTTTGCTCAAAATTTATGGATGTTTACGGAACGGGGAAAAGAGTCTATTTTAACGACTTCAGAACAAGAATTAGACCTTTGTTATTCTACGTTATGGTTATTAGTTAAAAGAGCTATTCATCATGATGTAAAACGTTCTAGTTTCAGAACTATAGTAGTGTGAGATAATTGGAGTACAAGAAGAGATGAGAGATGGTACTACTTCGACTAAAACGAATAAATTTGGTGGGAAGGTGGTGTAATAATTAGTCCTTTATCGACATTTTTGACTGCCTGGTTGGAGATTTGTTTTTTAAATAGGGCACACCAACACGAAGCTGTCACGGTTGAAAGTAATTTTTGAGGGCATCGTTTCTCCCATTGATGTAGGTAGATGAGCACAAGATTCAGCTTTGACAAAGCTACACAAAACATTCAATGATTTGGTTTGCTTTCTCGCATTACTGTCATTTTGTGCACACTTTAGACTAATTAGACCGGGGCCTACGGTTTAATAGAGATCCCTACTAATAACTATTACTACTACACCACACCATATCACTGTGCCTAGAGCTGAGTTGCCCCTTTACAGTTTGGGAATGATGTGGGTAGAGAAGTCTAATTGGGCTCCTTGACGCTCTCACAGTCATATGAGTCTGGATGTGACAGTGGACTATGTCAGTGGATTTCGAACCAATACAAACATCCATGGCATCGCCATGACTCGAACCCGAAGAGTCAGCACTTCACAGAGTCAGTCGGTCGCTTTGACTCAAGCACTTTGTGCTTGGACAAAGCGACCGTTAAAGTGCTAGTCACTCTACCATCAGGCTCCTAAATTTGTTAATATATCTATGAAATCATTTTTCCCAATTCATTGCCTTATTTTTCTCTTGAATATATTTTTTTATTTTCTACACATTCATTATTTAAGTACAAACAAACAAAAATTTTTGCTCAGCAAAAAAAAGGGGCCTGAATACTAGCGCTCTGGCGCTCGGTACCACAGGTTTCGAGTTAGAGTCTCAGCGGTGCCATGGATGTTTGTAGTGGTGCGGAATCCACTTTTAAACTCTATTCCCTATCTGTTAAGCCCTCGTGAGACAGAAGATGACCGTAGAGCGACAAACCAAACCAAAGCAAAGCAAAAAGAGATCTAATTAATCTGCAACATTGCTGAGGAAAAATGAAGCTGTAGAAAACTGCGAATGCTGCATGCAGAGTATTATTAATTTTACTTCCGAAAAACTACAGCACTTTCATCAAAAGAATGCGAACCGCAAGTATTTTGTTCGTTCTAGTTATATTGAACTGCATGATAGATTGATTTCGAAAAGTTTCAACCTACTCACTAATTCATATCTGTCATGCCCGGTGCACGAGTATTTATTACGGTGCACATTTAAAAGGCTGCGAAGAGAGAGAAAAAAAGAGTTTTGCTCAGAATTTATGGATGTTTACGAAACGGGCAAAAAGAGTCTAAATTTAACGACTTAAGAACAAGAATTGGACCTTTGTTACAGCACGTTATGGGTATTAGTAAAAAGATCCATTAATCATGACGTAAAACCTCCGGTTTCAGAACTGTAGTAGTGTGAGATAATAGAGAACAAGAAGAGATGAGAGATGATCACTACTTAGACTAAAACGAATAGATTTTGGGGGTGGGGGAGGGGTTGTAACATTGAGTCTTCCATCAACATTTTTGGACTGCCTGGTTAGAGATTTTTTTTTTTTAAGTAGGGCACACCAAAAAGAAGCTATCACAATTGGAAGTAATTTTGAGGGCATCATTTCCCCCGACGATATAAGTAGATGAGCACAAGATTCAGCTTTGACCAAGCTACACAAAACATTTAATTATTTGGTTTGGTTTGTGGCTCTACGGTCGTTTTGTGCACACTTTACTTTACTTAGACAGGGCCAGTGTATTACTACTACTACTACACACCACACCACATCATTCTGCCCAGAGCTGAGTTGCCCTTTTACAGTTTGGGAATGATGGGGTGAGAGAAAGTCTGACTGGGTTCCGTGAAGCGCTTACATTCATATGAGACCTTAAAGTCATATGGGCTTAAAGTTGATTCTGCCAAGCGCTGCACAGACGTACTCACTTTGTAACCCAGGGGGCGCATGTAACTTGAAGAAAGCCACGGAAGCGGAGTAACAATGCCCCCGCAACGCTCTATGATCCTATTAGATGACCTACTTTTTAAAAAGTGGATTCCGAACCACTACAAACATCCATGGCACCGCTGGGACTCGAACCCGATACCTGTGGTACCATCGCCAGAGCACTAGCCACTCGGTCATCAGAACAACCACCAACAAACATCCCTGCTACCGCCAGGAGTTCGAGGCAGAAGCCTGTGGTACCAAAGGCCAGAGCGCTAGCCAATTGGCCACGAAGCAGCAAACATTCAATGACGCAAAACGCATGAAGATAACGAGTCATAAAAAAAAAACCATAAGCAACGAGGTCTGCAATCTCAAAGATAGAAAAATAAAATAAAGAGAAATAAAAGAATTAAATCAAAGCCTTGGATGCATGTTATCTGTACGCATCTGTAGGAAATCTGTTCCCTGAGTCATCAAAGGGTGGTGACAAACAAAGATATCAACAATTTAGAGATTCGGGGACCATCTTCTGGAAGAAGTGCATTAATACCGAATTAGAAGGAAAGATCACGACGGATTTAGAAGAAAGATATTAATAATAAAGAAGAAATAATCAATGAAAAATGTTTTCTTTTAAAACAGGCTCTTGTCTTTGCTCCTAATTCGCTGATAAAACTGTGAATTTGTAACAACTTAAGGCACGGCCCGATTCGAAACATTTTGCCAAACCTACGTCCATTCCTAGTTGCTATGCGAACTTGAAAATCAAAACTCGTTTTCTTCACTTACTATAAAGTATCCATTTATTTTTCAAAAAGTTGTAAGCCCCTTTGATGCCTGACTAAAAAACGACAACGGGGCGAACCTTTATACTTCTTCCTCGAATGCTGACAAGCGAAAACGTACGAGTTTCGATTTTGCTTGAAACTCCTTAGATGGCAGAAAACATGTTTGTTAATATGTATTCAAAATTTACTCATGCTAATGAGGATACGACTTTACATTACGCAGAATGAATGAATTATGCTTCCTGCTATACTTTTTCTTTTTCCTTATTTGGCGCAACAACCCCAACCGTCTGTTTATGCACTGGCAGATTTCGAAAAAGGAGAGGTTTTCTTTTTAAGGGTCACCCCTACGTCCAACGCTCTACAGTCATATTAGACCGGGACCTGCGGTTTAAAGTGGATTCCGAACCACTACAAACATTCATGGCCCTGTCGGGACGTGCCCAAAACCGAAACCTGTTGCACCGAGCGCCAGAGCGCTCCAGCCACTTGAGCCGTCAGGCCCCTTCTACTATACTACTTAGTATATATAATTTTATATGTTACATCCTATTTGATATTTCAGTTTTCTATGAATATCTCTACGAATGGGCAATATGCACTCTTCATTTTCTGCCTTATATTGAATACAGAGACATTACCAGTCTTTTAACTTATTATGCCCATACAAGACATAAGTAAGGGAACTTGCATCTTGGTTCGCTTTCAAGAGTCTAACTGATCTTTCTTCAGGATCCAGCATGTAGCTAGCTGTAAAATGTAGCTATGATAACAAATCAAGATGAACTGAATGTCATAATGAAATATTTGAGTACATAATTAAGCACAGTGATATGAATTAATCTCATAAGACCAGTATTAACATATGCATCTGAAACGTGGTCACTAACAGCAAGAGAAGAGAAAATGTTGGCAATCTTTGAAAGAAGAGTGCTACGAACTATTTTTGGTGGTGTCAATGACAATGGAAATTGGCGAAGAAGATACAATTGTGAACTTTACAAAATTTTTAGAGATATTGACATTCTGAAATGTGTGAAACTGAACAGAATGAGATGGGCTGGTCATCTCACGAGAATGGAAAGGGATAGAGCTGCTTTGAAGGTTTTCAGTGTAACCCCTTTTGGACAGCGACCAAGGGAAGACCGAAAAAGAGGTGGGTCGACTGTTTAGACTCTGATTCTAATGTTATTAAGATAAAAAACTGGAGGTCCACGGCCAAAAGGAGAACAGCCTGGCTGGATCTTTTAAAGAAGGCCGAGGCCCACAACGGGCTGTCGAGCCAGTTATGATGATGATTTTGATATGAATATGTGTTATAAGCATCACATAATATCATATATGATGTATATCTCATATGCAATTAAGAACACATCCTATCCCACGAAATATATGATCTCGTGTTATAAGATCATATATCTCTTAAACCTTTAAAGGAACATGAAGGTTTAAGATATATAGGAAATATTATAAATTGTTTAAATTAAAAGGTTTGATTGATATAAAATTATTTTCCCAATAGAAATACTTGCAGTGTAAGATAAATTTTCCAAAAAAAATTAATATCAAATATCAAAAATTTTAAATGTCATAACAAATCAGTTAAAAAAAATTATTTATCCCGCTTTTCAGAATAATGTGATAAACTTTTTGCATTGTTATGCATTACATTACAATGTTACTGTAATTAATGTTATTTATAATTACTATACATACATTACATTAGTTTAAATTACATTGTGTTACATATGCGAAATTGCCATTAAATTATTGGATCTATTAAATATTATTTATATTCAAATTTTTATAAAAAAAGATAATTTTTTCATTATATTTTTTTTTTTTCTTTAATGCATCTGGCAGATAGACCGTGATCTTTCGCCATAAGGGCTGCGCTGATGTTACTCACTTTGCATTACCCAGGGGCGCGTGTAACTTGATGGTAAGCCACGGACGCGGAGTAACAATGCCCCGCAGCGCTCTACGATCCTATTAGGACCGAGACCTACGGCTTAAAGTGGATTCGAACCACTACAACACCCATGGGCAAAGGCGGGATTTGAACCCGGTACCTGTGGTACCGAAAGCCAGAGCGCTAGCCATTCGGCCATCAGGCCCCATTTTTCATTATTTGTGATAGTTTGATACATAAACAAATTAGAGATGGAGTTAAAAAAATTACTCACATAAAAAAAAAATAGTGTTATTTCTGAAATAGGATGGCTTATCTATTGTTTCCAAAATTATTATAATTTTGATCCATTTAACCTTAAAATGAATTTGTTTTTAAATACAACACAATGTTTAAATTACTTTTAAACCATTCAAAATACTCAAAGAAGATTCAGAGGTTAATACAGAACCGTCTTGTATCTGAATAGTCATCGACATCAAAGGAACCGCCACCCAATACCGTTCACGTGTCACCTAAATTAGCAGGAGGCAATTCAAACTGCAACCGTGCGTAATCTACAATCTAATCCTCCGAGCACAACTGTGGAATTACGTTCCTGAAATCCCTCCAACGCCAAACAGGGCAGTGAAGATGCTCTTGGCAATTATCGTTCGAATTCATTCGATCACACCTGTTAAGTAGATGGGTTCTTAATTGCCTAATAATAACATCCAGCAATAATAATTGGCTTTTGGCTGTCGGCAATAACTGCAGCTTGAATTAGCCCAAGTAATTGGTAAATACTCTGTTTCAAAAAGTGGTTACAATGTGAAAGGTTTAACTTTGAATTCCAAGTTGTCAACTACTTATTTTCTTTATTAATGCACGCTTTGTGATGTGTTTGTATATTGCTGATATATAAACAAAACAACAAAGTAAATGACTTGTAAATTTCTGGATTAAAATGAGGATTTGGGGTGCCTTGTATTAAACTAATGCAAACACGAGTTCACTCGTGATATAGATACTTGTGATATAATTCATTTATGCTATAGTTCACTTGTGATATATGTATTTGATATAGTTCTCTCTTGGGATATTGTTCACTTGTTATATAGATACTTGGGATATAGTTCACTTGTGATCTGCTCACAGTCATTCTATTGCAATTTAATCTTGTGTAATAAATAGTTGATTGATGTTCTTCTGTCCCCAAAAAAAGGATTGTTGCGGAACCACGAGCTATTTGTTGCTTATAATCAGTTGCATTTGCTTTCTATTATCTCATAAAAATGTTAACAATTGATAATTCTTTTAATGATTATTCCGTTATTTTTAATGATAATGAATCAAAGCGAAGAGATTTTGAGTGACAATAGCAGCGATGTGCTGTAAAAGTAATATTGAAAATTCTTGCAATGAATTAGAAGATTTAAGTTTTGATTTTTAATTTATAATAAAAAAAAATAAATAAAACCTTTTCTTCTTCATTGACACCACAGTCCCATAATAGGCCAAGGGCGTCTGCCTGCTGGCAAATTTCAACACAGGAGATGATTTCTTTTTAAAGTGGGTAGGATTTTCAGCCCTACGCCTAAGACTCTAAAGCTGCATTAGGTTACTACTACTACTACTACACAATAGCACAGCACAACACTATAGATGAGTTGCCCCTTATATAGTTGGGGAATGATGTGGGCGAGAAGTATGGCCTGTCTTTGCAACGTTCTACAATCCTATTAGACTACTACTATTACATCACACCACACCGCACCATATCACTGTGTCTAGAGCTGAGTTACCCCTTTTACAATTTGGGAATGATGTGGGTGAGAAATCTGATTGGGCTCTATAACGCTCTACGGTCATATGAGACCGGAACTTACGACTGAAAGTGATTCTGAACCTCTACTACCATGGCATCGCCGGGATTGGAACCCGAAATCTGCAGTACCAAACGCCAGAATTCTAGTCACTCGAACATCAGGCCCCTCAGTCATATTAGACTGGGGCTTACGGTTTAAAAAGTGAATTCGAACCACTACAAACATCCTGAAACCTGCGGTTCAGAGCGCCAGAGCACTAGACACTCGACAGGCTCAAATAAAAATATATTGATCATCAGGCCCATTAAAAGAATATTTTTTTCCTTCTAAAGCTGGCAAATATGATCTTTCGAGGGCTCATAATTACCCATAACTTGATGGTAAAATGTAACATATTTTCCATTGGACCGGGAACGGCTTAAAGTGGATTCCGAACCACTACAAACACCCATGGGCAAGGCGGATTTGAACCCGATAAAAAGATATTCGGCCATCAGGTCATCAGGTCCATTAAAAGAATATTCAAAACAAGAGTTGAAAAAAAGACCCTTTAAAGGGTTAAAAGCAAGTTTTCCTGTTATATCTTCAATCCGTTTTCATGCTGAATTTATTTTTTTTTTTCTAAATTCAAACCATTACTCTTCCAAAAAAGAAAAAAAAAAAGATTTCATTTGTCTGTCCTGTCCAAACCGGAGAATTATCAACATCTGTCGGAATTTGTACATTTAAGTAAGTTCGAACAACAAAACGAATTTTTCTTTCTTACACAGACGAAATCCTTTCGGTTTCAAATAAAATGAAGACGGGAAACGATTTCCTCTTTTATTTGTGTGCGTGTGCGGACCATTAGAGTGTGTTCTTAAATCGCTTTGTTTACGATTAGATGCACATTCCGTTTTTCAATACTCTGCTTCATAATAGACCCTTAAAATCACGACCAACCTCAATTCACCGTCGCTCCAGATAACTGTGCATTTGCCGAATAAAATATTTCCCTGCAACATCTGAGGATGAACGTTTTAAAAAGGTTCAGGGGATTCTAAAGACTTACTTTTTTTCCTTTTTATTCGACATTAAGTTTCCAGGAATTTTTATTCACAAACCTAAGGTAAATATATTTCTCGTATTTAATCCGTTAAAAGATGTTTTTTTTTTTTTTTTCAAATACGGTCTTCTTTCAGAACGATTTTTCTTTAGTACAACTAGAAATATGAGTTCAAATTATAATCAATGTGTTCTTATTTATCTTTTATTATCAATTTTATTTATCTTTTATTATAGAAATTCCATTTGAAATGACCATTTGAATAAGAAAGACAATCCTCCTATTCATTGCCATAACTTTGGTTTAGTTTGTACTCTACATTCATTTTGTGCTCACTAGATTACAGACCGGGACCTACAGTTTAACGGCGATTTGGAATCGCTACTACACCCCACCACACCACATTACTATGCCTAGAGCTGAGTTGCACCTTTACAGTTTGGGAATGACGTGGGTGAGAAGTCTGATTGGGTTCTGTGATGCTCTATGATCATAGGATACCGGGACCTACGGCTTAAAGTGTATTCCGAACAACTAAAAACATCCATGGCACGCTGGGACACGAACCAGAAACCTGTGGGTATAGAGCGCTAGCCACTCGGCCATCAGGCACTCTGGCCTAATGCCCAATCAGCTAGCGCTCTGGCCGTTAGTGCTTCAAGTTGGAATCCTGGAGATGGCATGATGTTTGAAGGGGTTCGGAATCCACATTAAACTGTAGGTCCCAAAGCCCAAATAAGGTAACTGTAGGTGCCAAAGCCAAAAGTCTAATTAGCCCAAAGTGTGCACAAAATGACCTCAGAGTGCCAAACTAAACCAAAACTTCCATCAGGCCCAGATAAAAATGTATTGATCATAATTATAACGATGAATATTTTCAATTAAAAGTATATTCTTAAAAAAACAGTTGAAAAAGTCCCTTTAAAAGGTTAAAAGTAAGTTTCCAGTTATGTCTTAAATCGGTTTCATGGCGAATTTATTTTTTTCTAAATTCAAACCATTACTCTTCAAATAAAAAAGATCTCATTTGTGTGTCCTGTCCAAACCGGAGAATTATCAACATCTGTCGGAAGTTTGTACATTTAAGTAAATTCGAACAACAAAACGAATCTTTTTTTTTGCACAGACGAAATCCTTTCGGTTTCAAATAAAATCAAGACGAGAAACGATTTTCTCTTTATTTTGTGTGCGTGCGCGGACCATTAGAGTGTTCTTAAATCGCTTTGTTTACGATTAGATGCACATTCCGTTTTTCAATACTCTGCTTCATAATAGACCCTTAAAATCACGAGCAACCTCCAATTCTTCACATAACTGTGCGCTGCCGAATAGAAATATTTCTCTGCAACATCTGAGGATGAACGTTTTTAAAAGGTTCAAGGGATTCTAAAGACTTACTTTTTTTTTTCTTTTTTATTCGACATTAAGTTTTCAGGAACTTTTATTCACAAACCTATGATAAATATATTTCTCGTATTTAATCCATTAAAAGATATATTTTTTCTTTCAAATACAGTCTTTTTCAGAACGATTTTTCCTTACTGAAACTAAAAGTATGCGTTTAAATTATAATCAATAAGTTTTTATACAATTTTATTTATCTTTCATTATAGAAATTATATTCTAAATGACCATTAGAGTAAAAACTACCATCCTCGTATTCATTGCCATAACTTTGGTTTGATTTGTCACTCTACAGTCATTTTATAAACTCTTGGGCTAATTAGACCGGGACCTACAGTTTAACGGGGATTCCGAACCACTCGCAAACATCCACGCCACCGCCAGGATTCGAACCTGATGCCTGTAATGGATAAATTCCCTTTGACTCTATCATAGACACACCATTGTTTTTGATGTAGTCTTGGTCTCGGTAGGTCTGTTTAGGTCTTTCATCTGCATTCAGCTACTTTGCTGAGTGTTTACGATTATCATACAGTAGCCTCTTTTTTATTGGATTCTGATGGTCGAGTGACTACTGCTCAGGCGCTCGATGTCCACAGGGTTCAAGCCCCAGTGGTGCTATGGATGTTTTTAGTGGTTCGGAATGCACTTTAAACCGTAGGTCCAGACCTCATGCGACCGTAGAAGGCCACAGGGCCCAATCAGATTTCTTCTCATCCACATTATTCCCAAACTGTAAAAGGGCAACTCAGGTCTAGGCACAGTAATGCCGTGTGGTGTACTAGTAGTAGTCATAGTAGACTGATTCATAAAGTATAAAGTGGATTCCGAACCCCTACAAACATCCATGGCACCGCTGGGACTCGAACCCGAAACCTGTGGTACCGAGAGCAAGAGCACTCACTCGTCCATCGAGCCCAAATGAAAATATATTGATCATAATTATAACAATACATGTTTTCATTTAAAAATATTCTTGAAAAAAACAGTTGAAAAACCACACCTTTTAAAGGGTTAAAAGTAAGTTTATCTTAAATCCGCTTTCATGCTGAATTTATTTTTTCTAAATTCAAACCATTACTTTTCCAAAAAAAAGATCTCATTTTGTCTGTCCTGTACAAACCGGAGAATTATCAACATCTGTCGGAGGTTTTACATTTAAGTAAATTCCGAACAACAAAACGAAATTTCTTTTTTTTTTTGCACAGACGGAATCCTTTCGGTTTCAAATAAAATGAAGACGAGAAGCGATTTCCTCTTTTATTTGTGTGCGTGTGCGGACAAATTAGAGTGTTCTTAAATCGCTTTGTTTACGATTAGATGCACATTCCGTTTTTCAATACTCTGCTTCATAATAGACCCTTAAAATCACGAGCGACCTCCAATTCTCCACATAACTGTGCACTGCCGAATAGAAATATTTCCCGGCAACATCTGAGGATGAACGTTTTAAAAGGTTCAGGGGATTCTAAAGACTTACTTTTTTTCCTTTTATTTGACATTAAGTTTTCGGGAACTTTTATTCACAAATCTATGGTAAATATATTTCCGTATTTAATCCGTTAAAAATATATTTTTCTTTTTTAAATACAATCTTTTTTCAGAACGATATTTTTACTAAAAATTAAAAATATGAGTTGGAATTATAATCAATAAGTTTTTATACAATTTTATTTATCTTTTTTTTATAGAAATTCTGTTCGAAAGGACCATTAGAATAAGAACTACAATCCTTCGATTCAACGCTATATCGTTGAAGATCACCCACAATATATAGATACTAAAGTTGGTCCTAAGCGCGGCTTAAAGGCAACGTGTGCCATTAGTGAGTATTATAGCTGAGGTTCAATCCGCTGGGTGTATTGTTGTAGAAACTCTTTCAAAAATCGGGAAGGCTCAATGGCGTTTGAGATGTTCAGCAACTTGTCTCATGAGTCGGAGAGGTAGGGTGGTAGTTCTTCGGGGTTTCTTCCATATTATACGCAAATGCGGGGTAGTTTCCCACTAAAAGTACTCCCGCAAGGCACTGCCCACCTTCTTCAGTTTCATGGAGCCACGTCTGATTTCTACCTATGGGTGATCCGCCACAACAGAAGCTGCGCCCCTTTTGCCTCCTTCCATGAGAACAAAATATTCTTAGACTAGGACTAGATGTTGCTATCTCAAAGTGGGATTTTAAAAAAACCCTACTAAATTTGTATTCACTTCGATTCCATTTGAGAAACGGGGGAAACCCAGAATATATATGCAAGCAATTATAAACAATAAATATTAGGTTATTCCATATGAAATGATCTTTTAAGTACAAAGATCACAAACACAAATTTTAGGTACAAAGATCACAAACACAACTTGTTGTGACTATGATTAATCGTCAGTGTCAGGCAACAGGGGCCGGACATTCCATGAGTTATCTACTCATTGGATGGCGGAAAAAGTGGCAGCTTTTGTTGTGATGGATCATTCGTAGGTAGAAGTCTGACTTGGCTCCGAGTCGCTGAAGAAGGAGAGCAGTGCCTCCTAGGAGAACGTTTAGGGATGAACTATCTCGCATTTGCGTATAGTATAGGAGAAAAGCCCGAAAAATTCTACCAGGTATTCCGTCTCACAACTGCCATCGGGGCTCCTGTTTCTGTAAGCAGTGTCTAAAGCCGCCAGCGGAGGAAACCTCAGCTCTAACGCTCACCATGAGTCGGTCAAATTGTTTGAACATATATAAAGTATGGTCCATCTTCATCAATACACTTCTGCCCTGGACTGCAAAGAATTTTTATGCCAGTTTCAAAGAATACCTCTCATTTAGAGTCAAGACTGTTTTTGAAATGCTTCATGATTTACAAAGCATTTATTCTTCAAGAAAAAGGATTCCAAATGTTTAAAGAAGTTGGAGAGGAGTATGACGATTAGGGTGATGGGACATAACCTCAAATTTCAACTCATTCAATTTTTAGAGGTGTGACTTGAGAAACACAAGGTCGTGCGTTATCATGGAGAAAAATAAAGCCTTTTCGATTTTCTAACGCTGATTGCGATGGCGATAATTTTTGATGTACTATATTAAATGTTGACAGCAATAGTGTATTAAATGTTCGACCTATTCCTAGAAAGCTGTAATGGATAATTTCAATTTGTCTCCATCAAAATGACAATATTGTTTTCTTCGGATGTAAGCTTGATCGTTAAGAGTTCGTGTTTAGGATTTTTTCTTCTGCATTCAGCTACTTTGCTGAGATCATATTATACAGGCTTAATTAAACACAGGCACATTACTGATTATCATACAGTAAACTCTTTTTATTAGAAGTATTGACACTGTCCAAAAAGGAATAATACCTTTGCCTAATACTGGTTGGTGTTCAAATCTGAAAGCTTTGCAATTTTTTTGCTATCTAACAATTCGAGTAGAACAAATTTTCCACGTTCTTTCAACTTTTCAAGCTTTACAAGAGGGTACGGAACTGTTGCTATACGTACTTTAAAACCAACGGCAACCAGTTCTCTAACAATCATTGCATTTCTGTTTTTTAAGATTCTTTTTACAAATTCCAAAAATACATGCAAAAACAAAATATACATCTACACAGAGCACATAATAAACAATAAAATGATATACAACACTATTATATAGCTTAATACTGGTAGATTTACATTTTATGGAAAATCAATTATTAAAAAGAATTTCATTTCATGTGAGCGAACCCAATAATATACAGATTATCACTTAACTTTTGCGACTGAAAAGCAGTGATCTAAATTTTAGTAAAACAGCAAGAAATAGCGATAAATTAATTGTTGCCAGATGCATGACAACACGAGTGATTATTAAAGATAGACCAAAATACTCGCATTAGTCCAGAATAAAAATCTAATTTTTCGCACGAGTTTGATTGTGATGTTCTGGAAAATAATGCAAATATGACACACTCATATAAGAGTGTTGTTCTTGTTTCTTATTCCACTTGGCTGGCCAAGCCCACGAGCCCATATGTACTCATGGTTGAAGGGGAAGGAAGCAGCTTCTGTTGTGATGGAGCACCCGTAGGTAGAACGTCTGACTTTGGCTCCATGACGCTCTTACGGTCATAGAAGACCGGGACCTACGACTTAAAGTGGATTCCGAACCACTACCGAACCCGAAACCTGTGGCACCGAGCCGCAGAGCGCCAGACACTCGGTCATTCAGGTCCCACATTTGTGAATTTGGCCAACGGCACGTGGTGTTCCCAGGTGGTCACCCACCCAAGTACTGACCGCGCCCAATGATGCTTGACTTCGGTGATCTAACGAGAACCGGTATATTCAGCATGGTATGGCCGTTGGACCATATAAGAGTACTTAGAGTAATAATTTAAGGGGTTAAATTTCAAGTAAGTTTAAAAAAATTCAATAAACATTCAAATATAATCAATGTAATTAATATTTAATAACTTGTGCAAAATGCAAATCGAATTTCAAATCACATTCATTTGATGGAACATTTAAATTAAAATAATCATTTTTATAATATTCTTTCTACGTTTTTGTAAATTTTAGGTAAAAAAAAAAAAATGTCGTCCTTCATAATCACATCTACACATTTTTTTTTATGTCTACAATCAATCAGTGTTTCTCTATTTTTATCATCACATGCGTGATATATGTTTAATGAAATGCGTTTTTCATTTATATACTATTAAATATTCTAAGACTTTTTAAAAAAAAAAATAATGTATTTTATTTAAATTTGATTAAAGAAACTGAGCCCAGATTAATGAAGGGATAGAACTAATGAAAAAGAAATCAAATATATAATTAAAAATTAATTAAATTACTATTAATACTATGAAAATACTCTTAATTAAAAATATACTTATAGGTTGATTAAACTTCCAAAGTTATAAGTAACGTTTTGAAATAACCCATGGAACAATACAATAAATAAAAAAAAAAACGTTTCATTGAACTCATTTTATTGTTCTTTATATTTTATTTTAGCTTACTAGAACTAGAAGATTCTTTTATAAATATTTTGGGAGATATTTTATAAGAAATTTTACATTTCCATGTTATATTCAATTTATTGAAAATAAAATAGACAGAGTGGAAATAAAAGCTTAGAAACGTTTACGTTAAATCCTATTATCATTATATATCTGTACTGTTTGATTTATTTAGTTATTGTAAAGCCTGAAAATCAAATCAATCTTTTAGAAAAAACTTTAAAAAAATTATTAACACCTGAAACATTTATTAGAATTAATTAATACAGAAAATCTTTCACACATTTCAATCACTTCTATATTTAATTACTGAAAGGATAAAAGAACATACATTGGAGTTCCCAATGTTCTAAATGAAGTATACAAAAATTCATTGATTTAAAAATTTATTGATTACTTTATATTTTAGGTTTGAATCCTTGTTGGTTTCGAATGCTATAACGATGCTACAAACCTGATCTTATTATACAAAATAAAATAAAAAAAATAAACATACATGCTAGCTTAATAAAATTTATATGCTATATTTCTTTGATGATATTTCTCTTCATAAACAATTTTAATGAATAACACTTAAAAATTTAAAGAAATATCTGTCATATAAACGGCAAAAAAGGGCTTGTGCATATGTCATATACTTGAAGGATTTATGTGCTAGGATTTTCTGTTCAAGTACTTCACAGAATGGTGATAATTTCCGATGAAATATTATTCATTTTTAATGCTCTGTCAGTATCATAAATATTTAAAGCAAACATCTGAAAATTTACAAATTGGTATTCATTTTTGAAAATTCATTTGCAATATAAAAATTAATTATAATAATGAAAAATAAAAATAAACTAATAAATTATTAAATTAAAAATAAATTAATAATATAAAAATTACTTTTCGATTAAAATGTGTTCATTTTTTTAATAATATTATAGATAAGCTTTAAATTAAAGAAATGCTTTTCCTTATTACTTATCATTTTGTGATAGATATAATCTAATGATATACATATAATGAAATAATCTGATAATGCCCTATTTATTCTTTCATGCAATAAATAGGGCGTTCTTGCTGGCAATATAAGATAGCAGGAAAAATTCGTTTTTACATGATTCGCAGAATCATTTTTTATTTCTAAATAATAAAAATATTAAATAAAGTTCAATATAAAAGAATATCTATCTGACATTTCATCCCTAATATTAATATTATGAACATACAAATATTTAATTTATTCTAGTATGGGGAAAAAAAGTGAATGTATAGATAAAGAAGAATTCAGAATGCCACAGGATAAAATATAATTTTGAAACTAACTTAATGACTCAATATTACAAATTATATATTCTTATTTTAATTATATATTCTTTTTATTATCTATAATAAAAATATATATACACATAAAAACATCAAAACCTTACAATTATTAACGAGATAATTTCTATAAAAAAATAAAAAGTAATTTTTTGATCTGATACACTCAAATATATATAAATTACTTTTTGTAATAAAAGCAAAAATATAAGTACAAATTGCTTTATAAGAAAAGACAGTAGATGATTTTCAAACAATTAGCATTTAATTTTGTTTCAATCCTAACTTGTAATAAAAAATTTTTCTTTAATTAAACAAATTAGAGTTATTTTTTGTTATTTATTGTATATAACCAATAGTGTATATATATATATATATATATATATAACGTTTAAGTTATAACCTTACAAATTATTCACTTTGTAGATAATTATCTTTATTAAATTTTGATAATTAGTAACATTATGCTAGTGAAAGTAGACGCTTATTAAATTATATGTTTGGAAGTTAATATCAGAAGTTTCAGTTTGTGTTAATTGAAATAAAATTAATTAGATTATCCTTATTATAGTTTACACACTAAATAAAACTAATTAATTCAGTAGAAAAAGGAAGCCTTTTTTACAAGGATAAAATATGGATGCTCAGATACATAAGCACACTATCTACAGAAAGAGAATGTTTTGGAATTTTTAAGTATAATACTAATTATGAATCTACTTAAACCTTAAGTTTATTTAGGTTTTATTAAAGCCTATATATGACCAAAATATTTATAAACAATTTTAATACAATTTTATATGGTAAAATACCTTTAAAATCATCAGAATTATAAATAATTGGTTTATTATTATTAATTATAAAAGTAATTCATATTTTCCGGTGCAACTTTTTGAATTAAAAATACCAATAAAAATATGCTGACAAATATTTTTTTAATTTCAAATGGATATTTCATCAACATTTCTTATATGTAATAAATTATTTTTTGCAACCTTAAAAGCTTTTTTTTTTTCTCTTTTAAATTTAAATTTATAGAATATTCTTCACATGTTTAATTAATTTTAAAAAAATAACTAAATTCCTTTTAATATAATATAACGATTTTTAACAATATTTATAAAAAGAATATATTTATTGTAAAAGGGTTTATTGACCTTTTACAACAAATACTGCTATATTGATTGAAATCATTATTAATGTAGGCCACCAAAATATTCATATTTAATTTTTTTTTTATGAATATATAAAAATAAATATGAATATATTTATTTTTAATACATATTCATATTTCTTATTTAGAATTTCTAATAAAGAAATTCTTTAAGATAATTCTTATAATCAATATTGTGGTTTCATTGTATTGCTATTTTTATGATATTAATAAAATCCTCTTCTTTTAATCATAAAATAAAATTACATGATTAATCTTATTAGAAATAACAAGACACATGTATTAGATTTATTATAAATTATTATAAGATTCAGATTATATGCATTTTATAGTTAGATTGATTATTAATATTTTACATTAAGTAATTAAAATTAATCTTTTTTTACATAATCCTTAGAAATGTTTTCTGGCGACACGCCAAACTACGTTAGGATCGATTAAAATTAATTTTACGATTACATAACTTAAAAAGGTGATTATTAATGAAAACTGTAATCGATCATACTAATAACATGAAAAATGTAATCGATTTTCCTTAACATCATTAAAAGTGTGTATTGAAAATGAATGCATAAATAAAAATGTTATAATAATAAGGTATCATTTTAATGATTAAAATTTAACATATTTTTATAAGGAAATATTAAAAATTTGATTCATTTAATTATTTAATAATGTAAATTAAAAGAAAATTTAAAAAACTGCTAATATTTCTAACTATTTCATCTCTAAAAGACAATTGTAACATATGAATTTTGAACTATTCATTTTAAAGATTTATTGTTTGACATCGCTGAGCTTCTATAATTTAATTAATGAAAATTAAAATCGTTCATGTTAAAAGCAGGAAACTGTAATCAATTTTCCTTAAAGTCATTGAAAGTGTGTATTGAAATGAATGCATAAGGAAAAATACAATAAAAATAAAGTATTACTTTAATGATTAAAATTTAATGTGTTTTTATAAGAAAAGATTAAAAATTCAAACTATAAAGAAACAATTGTCAGTGATAAATTGTGACCTATTCATTTTAAAAATTTAATATTTGACATTGTTAAGTTCTATATTTTGGTATATTTTATGCAGTATTATGTTTACTTTGTTGAGAAAGTAGTTTATTATAATTATATATGTAATTATAGATTTTTTTTTTTCAAGATATTAAGTCAGCTATTTTCTGAATAAGGCATCACTTTAATGATTAAAATTTAACATATTTTTATAAGGAAAAATTAAAAATTAAAAACATTACATAATATTGTTAATTTTAAAAACTGACAACTGCTAATATTTGAAACTAAAAAGAAACAATTGTAAGTGATAAATTGAGACCTATTCATTTTTAAGATTTAATGTTTGACATCTTCAAGCTACTATAATCTGGTATATTTAAAGCAGTATTATATTTATTTTGTTAAGAAAGTATTTTTTATAATGCGTATTCATTATAGATTTTTTCAAGATATTAAGTCAGTTATTTTCTATTATAAACCAAAACCTTGTTTTATTAGTCTTATTTATTGATTGCCTTTATTAAATAAGCTAAGAAGAATAAAATATAACGTATTTCATTTCCATAAATAAAGAGCTTAAATGGACAAAATGAAATAATACTTTTTCAAAGTACATACTCACGCTAATGTTTTTTGGCGAAATGCCAGCATACATTAAAATCAGCCAACATTAATTTTAAAGCTGGCATATTTAAAATCAATGCCCAACCAGTCAGTTTTTAAAATGAATTGTTGGTAGAATTAAATTTGCGTTTTATTTTTAAATGTGTCTAAAATTATCTACTAAAGTTAAAGATTAAAGCCTGAATGGGGAAAAATGTTTAAAGATTAATAGTTTTCACTTTATGAATAAATTCTAGGTTTTAGTCAATTAATCTTTGAAGAATCAGAAAAATTAATTATTGTATAAATTTAGTGGATTTCAATGAAAACTTAAATACAAGTACAGATTGTATATCGTTTAAATAAACGAAACATTTTAAAGGAAATGCATTAAATAATTGTCAAAATAATAATAAATTAAATAATTAAAATTTCATGAATTTTTGTAAATGTTGCATTTTATGTTGAGAAATTAAAAAAAAATAATAAACCTTTTGAATTATATTAAAAGGATCGAACTTTTATATTCATTATTTTTTGCTATAAAAAAGGTAGTTTGTTTACAATTAAAAAAAAACAAAACACTTTTTTATGCAAAGAAAAAAATATATATATTTCAGATAAAAAGAAAAACAACAAATTTGTTTCTCTTTTCTCTAATGATGCAGTAAATTGAAATCAATATCTAATAGAAATTTAAAAACCATAATGGACTAAAAAAAAGGGGTATTGCGCATGCGCGCACCTTCCCCTTTTATATAACCATAGCCCGATCATTGATCTCTTAGCGTTTCCAGCCCCCTCATGAGAAATGGACTGAGCCGCGATAGAGCGACGAGAGTAAGGACGCGTGACGTCACTGAAGCATCGTCATCATCATCATCACACGGAGAGCTGGAACCGTACGGCGGGGTTGCCGTGTTTGGCAAACAATGAAATATTTGGCTGTTGAAATTGGAATAAGCAAAGTCAATTATCATACCTTGATTCCTAGTCAATTCAGATTAAATAAATTCAATGAAGAATTTATTTATTAAAAATTTATTTATTTAAGATTATTTAAGATATTATTAAAAATTAATAATCTTATTAATAATAAAATTAATTATCTTAAGATAATATTAAAAAATTATTTATTTCCGGATATTATTTATAAAAATTTATTTATTTACAAATATTATTTATGAAAAATATTAATAGAAAAATTTCAGGATAAATAATTAATTATGTTGATTATTTGAAGAAAAAGAAAAGAACTTAAACCTTTCAATTTAGTAACTGTGCATATATGTAAATAAATATAAAAAAAAATTAATAATGATAGGAAAAATTGAATTCAAAAAGTTCTTAATTATTTTTTAATCATTAATTATTGCATATTCGCAGTTATCCTTCAAATTTTTATAACTTTTTATTCAGAAAATATCTAAATTATCCACAAATATTTTATCAACGTATTATAAATGAAATTTAATTTTATTTAAATTAAACATTGCTTCAAAAAATAAATAAAATATTTAAACATATATATAATTATGTTTTCTGAAACTATTTTTTATAAATGTATTTTAAATTTTGTTTTCTTAAATTTTGTAAAATTTTAAACAAACAAAAATTTATGAAATACACCAATTAATAGGAACTCTTTTCAATATAAGTTATTAAACATGCATATTATTTATTTATTTATTTTTAGGCTTTATAATATGCAATAAAAAATTTACTTTCCCAAGTTAAATTCTTAAATTTATTTTTAAAAATTCCTAAAATTTAAATTTAGTTAAAAACCCCGTTTAATTAAATAATTTTCTTTAGTATACTATAATAAACACACAAAAAATTGTGCACAAAATTTTTAATGCTTGATATTATATTACAAATTTCATTAAAAAAAAATTCTGTTAAAAATTATGCCCAACTCTCAAAATTTCTAGTGCCTTCATTTCTGCTATACATTTTCTCGCCAAATTCACGCCGACTTGCACAACTCAACGCCAAGTTGTAATACAGCAACCCTATTCCCTAGCTCTCTGACTGCGGTGTTGCTACTATTATGAAAGAGAAAGAGAGAGAATGATCAGAGAGTAAATTAAAGACAATAGGAATATAAAAAAGCAACCTTAGATTTATTTACAGGAACCAGGCCCCCCAAAAATATTCAAGGAATCGATTTTCAGTGTCCAAAATTCCGAAATTTCCTTCACAATGGATTCCAGGAAGAAAATTCCGGAAAAACATAGTACCACCTCTTACGTGAATCCGACATGCTTACCAGGCACGGACTATGGCGCTTATTTCATGGAGTGGAAGTTTATTTTCGCGGAGAACTCTCTGGATGTTAAAGTAGTGTGTTTAGAATAAATTTTGTTCGAATGGCAGGAGGAATTGTTGATGAGGAGCGATGAAGGATTTCAAATTCCGGAAAGAGCCACCGATGAGCGATTTCCGGAAGAACTCCTGAAATTCCAGAACTAAAGTCAGAAGGTGAGTAGCTGTTTGCGACTATTTCTAATATCGTGCTGTAGACGAATGTTGTTTTTCATTCGTTTTTTCCTCACGATTATGAATTAATTAAAAAAAAAAAAAAAAAATACATAGCAACAAAACTAAAATTGTTTACTTTTATAATGAGATGCAGATATATTAAAAAAGTTTTTATTTCTGTATAGTAAACGTTATATTAAAAAATCACTTCATTTAATGGTTTTAAAATAACAATAATGATTTTCTACATTGTTGAATAATAACTAGATTTAATTTTTTTAATCATTTATATATATAAACAAAATTAAGTCATATTAGCATCATATTTATCTACTGTTTTATTAAATCATTTCTCATATGAAAGATTTTATAACGATGATAGACAATTGAATACTCTTCATAGTTAAGTGTAAAAATTTATTAATTTTTGTAAAATAATATTTCTATTTAATCCTAATTTTTTTGAGATTTAATTCTGTTCATAAAAATATAAAACAATCTAGTTATTTTTTGCAACAGAGATTATTAAATTTTAATATTAAATAAGCTAAAGTGCTATGATATGAGTCTCGAATAAAATTAATTAAATTAAATAAATATCATTAAATTAAAGTTTGAAAAATATTTTTATAAACTTCTAAAAGCTTTTAAAACTATGGAGTTATATAATATGCTTTTTAAACTATTGTAATTAATTATCAACAAAGAAAACACCTTTTTTTTAAATTTCAGCTAGTTTATAAAAATAGTAATCAATTAAGATATGAATTCTTACCTGCTTCTAAAATCCTCCTGAAAAACGCAAAGAGAGACTAAATGAGTTTACAATTAATTAAGTTAAAACTTGAATAACACCTTTATTAATATTTTTAAAACCGTTGGAAAATACTAATTCTTTAAATAATAATGAATGAATTTATGAAGGCTTTATAAACTACACAGTTATATAAAGTAATTATTAAATTGTTCATTATTTTCAAATGAATAAAAGAATAACAGTATAATATTTAATAAATTAAAATAATATAAACATTTTTAATTGCTATAATAATATTAAAAACTGTTCAGTGAACTGTAGAACCATTGCAAAAATTACAATAAAATGTTTTTGACAGAAAAATAATAAGGCTTGTTTATATCAATTATGTTCACAATATGTCTTCATTTATTAAAAATATTATTTGTAAAAAAAAAAAAAAAAAAAGAAATTATTGCAAGTAAAAAAAATATATAAATTAGCAATTAAAATTATTATAATATTAATATAATTAAAAATATTTGAATTCTGAATAAATACATTTAATAAAAATTTTAACTTATAAAGCAAAAATTATTTGCAATTACGTTATAAAAATTCAAATCAATTACTGAAAAACAATCCATTAGTTATTTATAATCAATACAGCCATCCTTGTTAAATAAGTATTATAAGTTATACATCTATTTTGTTTTAACAATAAAGAAATAAGAAAAATTTCTGTTGTATATATTTGGAATAATCAAATATAGCTTTTTTTTCTAGGAAAAAAAACTTGTTAGAAATAATAAAATTTAATAATCCTTTTTTTAATTCAGATTGAAAAGAAAACAGAAATTTAAAAATTCCTGTAAATTTAATACTTTTAATAGAAAAAAAAAAAATAAAAATAAATAAGTGAAATAACAGTAACTACAATGTTATGGATGAGATCGTTGGAAATGGAATGTTTATTTTGCAAAAAGTTCTTAATGATAAGTTGTTTTGACTGCTTAATTTATCATATCAAGGTGAAACAACTTTTACATTGCATTTTACAACGCAAATCTTTTAAAGTTACCAATTTTTATTTATTTTTAAAAAATTTTTTAATTATTTTTTTTTAAAGTTCCTGGTATTATTATTAAGACAACTATACATTTAATAATGATTGTAATTATCAACTAAAACATTACAGTAAATTTTTCGTAATTTTTCTTAGCAAATTTTACTGTCATCTACAACACTTTGATTACAGTTAATTCAGTTAGAGAAATATTTTTATATTTAAACCATCCCTCCAACCCCCCAAAAAAAAAAACGCCAATGAAATTATTTAAATTATTGAACATCATGAGAAATAAGTGTTATTTAAATTAATTTACAATAATTTTACCCCATACTAATTTTATTCTACATTAAAATTACTTAAAATTAAAATTTCATACCCAACTAAATACTAACAACAAAATAACATCAGTTTAAATGATATTTTTATTATTAAAAAACTATTTTCCTTACATCCTCTTAAAAATAATTTAATTACCAATAAAAAAAAAAATGAAATGATTTAAAATAATGCCATTTGCAAGTATTATCAAAAATATAAAAATAAAAATTGTGCGCCTAATCCCCAATTGTTTTCTAGAAATTGAAATAATGTAACCAGTTATAATATAATAACATTTCGTGTGTAAGTAGTACATATTGTTTAGTTTAAGAAATTTTAAAGGGTGTAAAATAATAAATAAATAAATAATCTTCTATTCATTCACCACTTTATATTTAAAAACTTAACGATAAGTTGTTTTAGATGTTTAATTTATCGTGTCAACGAAAACAACTTTTATAGTATTTTCACGATGAAAATCTTTCGAGTTACCAATTTTTTTTTTTTAAGTTCTTGGCATTATTAATTACGCCTTATTATTATTATTTTTTTTCAAACTATTTTTGTATCTTTACATCCCGGACACACAAATAGCCATATACTCAACATAACTTGGTCGCAAAAACACAAAAAATCCCTTAAAACCCCGTAACACAATCGTATTATAAAAAGAGACAATTTTAAAATAATTCTATCTACAACAACAGTTTTATCAAGGATATAAATCTAACTATCTATCTCTCTCTCTGTATGTATTTATATGGAAACAATTTTTTCCTATCAATTTTCTTGATATTTATGACTAAAAAAATGTTTGTTACGAAATACTGAGTTGCTTCGATCAGGCTAACTTACTATAATGTATTCTTCAGCAACAGCCATATCAATTTGGTTCAACGCATTTTTAAAATGGTACATAATTTTTGGTAATAAACATATTTCTAGTCTGCAATAATGTAGAAAACACTGAATAAAATAACTTTATAACATTTAAATATAGTTAATAATATAGTATAGTATTAGTTTATAATATAGTTAATGTCATCTGAAATATTACCATAAATATATTTCTAAAAGTTACAAAAATTAATGCATAAATATTATTATTTATATAGGACGTTATAATGCAATTTAATTTTTTAACAGCAATTAATTAATAAAATATGACAGCATCAAGTTTTGATTAATAATATTTTAAAATATAAAATTCTTCAGTGAAAATTATTTAATATTAAAATAAATGTTTGTTAATGATAAATTCTGATGAATATAAAATAAATTTTGGCATAATATTTAATAGAAATAAGTAGCTCTGTTTAAAAACCAATGAATCTTAAATAAAAAAAATTTAATTCCTGAATATAGATATTTATCGAGTGAAAGTTATAACGTACCAGTTCCTCCAAAAACATTTTGTGCACGTTTTTTATTTTTTAATAATAAAGCAAAATATTTTTTTAATCAATTAAACGAATGCAAAATTTCTAAGAAAGGAATTGAAATGTTAAAGAGAAATATAAAATGAGAATTTTTACAATAAAATTTCGTTTCACTGATAAATATAGATTTTGTAGTAATTTAAAAATTTAAATAAATAAACCATTAAGTGTTAAACAACATTTTTTATTTTCTATTAGCTTTTTATCGTAAAATAATTGAATTCAAAATCCATTAAATAATAAAAGGATGTGATATTTACGATATGAAATAAGTTATTTTTTCAGAAAATTCAACTAGACGAATTGCATTTGTTCCATTTTCGTCATTATTATAATTACATAATCATATTTTATTTGCTAAAAATTGTTACAAATTTGTTTATTTTTTGTCACTATTATATGTGTTTTACAGTTGTTGGTTTTTATTATCATGATCCTTACATATTTATAGACAATTTCAATAATAATGCCCAATTTAAAAAGAAATTTACATTTTTTTTTTAAATTATTTCTTTAGTGAAATTCTCCTGCATTCAATAAAAATTTTAATCAAGTCCAATTTTATAGGAAAATCGTTTTTTTTTTTTTGCATTTAAAAATTGGCAATCAATATTCAATACAAATTTAATAATAAGTAATCATTAAATAATAAGCATATTGTTTTTTTTTTGCAATATTTTCATTTCAAAATATATCAACTTGAACTTTTGTACCGGTATAATAGCTAATGACATTTTACCGTTGAAATAACAGTTATTTCTTAAAAAAATTCAATCAAATCCATTTTTGTGTTTAACCGCTCTGTTTATTTATTATAATAATCACAGAATTCTATTTTATTTGTGGAAGATCCTTCAAAATTATTCCCTTTTAGCATTTTTGAAGAAAATGTTTCTTAATTATTTCTTCAGCAATTTTTGCTGGAACTTAAAAGGAATGTTAATCATGCCCGGTTTGGTAGGAGAGACAATTTTACATGTAACCAAAGAAAAAATATATCTACGCGAATGTTTGTAATTACGCATCATGTAAAATTGTTATATGATAAAATAAAATAACTGTGCAACTGATTTTATTCTTCTTACAGCTAATTTAACATCAAAATTTTCAAATTGAAATGAATAGTCTATGTTACTCATGATGATGAATTAGTTTCAATGTTACACAAAAACAGAAACATCTCAAATTTCCTTCGTTGCTAACAAAGAAAATCTTTTTAAAATTTTAAACTAAATCGATTTTAAAAATAAAATGCAACCAGTAGCATTATTAAAACAACAGTTTAAAAATTGTGTAACAAATCCACATTTATTTAATTTTTTTCTAGAGATCACAATAATATGGACAAGAACTGTGAAAGCAATTTAATTTTTTGAATAACAGGCTTTTTTAGATTTTGAGATGTTTTTAAATAATAAAAAAGAATAATTGTTGCATTAGGGTTTTTTTAGTAATAAAAGGATAATTAAGGAATTTTTTGCTGACTCTTATATTCATTATTTTTATTGTGCTGCTTTAATTAAAAAAAGAAAATTGTATAAGAAAATAAAGACAAAATTGAAAACTTTTATTTTATCTTAAATCAATCTTCTAAATTTTTATAGTGTTTCTTACCAATTTTTTTTTTAATCCTTGTTGATTTTTTTCCTAAAAAGAAACCACTTACGCAGATTTAAAGAGGTAATGACTAAGCTATAAAAATGCTGATATTCATCGAAATTGTAAGAATACACCATAGAGTAATTTTTATCTGAAAAGTTTAACAGTAATTTTATGAAAAAAACTCGACAAACATTTTTTTTCTTAAAGAAAAATTATTTTCTTTTAAAACATATTGCTTTTGTAACTAAATAAAAAAATTTTCTGTCTTCCTGTAAAATGGAACTTAAAAATATTTTTAAGAAAATGAACAAAAATATAATTTTTATTCCTTTGGAATAATCTGCTTATATATCAAATGAACATTTGTTTTTAATTCAGAACTCAATAAAACATTTTAATCAAATTGTAAAATAATAAAACAAACTTAATGAAAAATGTGGTCTTCAGTGAACCTCATTTTCATAAAATAATTTAATCCTTAAAATCATTTTTATTAAATTCAAAATTCTAATTTTTATTTCTTATTTATTTAGAGTAGAAAAACAAAATTACAAACTTTCAAAAAAAGTTGTGAAAATTTTTCTACTTAAATTTTAACTGAAGTGCAAAAGAATTTTTGACAAATTTAAAATTAAAAACTTTTTCCTCAAAATATAATTTTAAAAATATAATATCAAAAAATGAATTTTTTTATTTTTTAAAATAATCTGTTGATATATCAAACGAATATTTGTTATTAATCAAGCACAATGAAAAGTCTAATCAAATTGCAAAATAATAAAACACACTTAATGGAAAATGTGATTTTCATTGAACTTCAGTTAAATAATAAAAAATGTGATCCTTAAAAATTCTTTTATTAAACTCAAAACTTTAATTTTATCTCTTATCTATTTAGAGTAGATAAACAAGAATTATAAACTTGAAAAAAAGTTGTGAAAATTTTCTATGTAAAATTTTAACTGAGGTTCAAAAGAATTTTTGGCAAATTTAAAATTGGCTTTTTTTCCCTGAAAACAGAGGGGAAATTAACGAAGCCTTAGTTTCAAACAAAACAGGATAAATAAAAGGGAGAACGGACTTACTTCCTTCCTGTGTGAAGAAGAACTTCCGGATAAAAACTGGATTAATTTGGTTCGTTATCTTTTAAAACAGAAAAAACTTTTGCTGATCCTTCTGAAAAATAAAGTTGTTGCATTCTTTGATTGAAGTAGTTTTTATAGAAATATAAAATTGTGATTATAATAATTTTGGAAATATTGTTTTCTTATATTAAACAATCACTCATAAGCAAGCGTGTTTAATTTTTGTGTATTACAATTTTACAATGCTTCATTTCTGCCTAAATCAAATTATGCAAAATAGCAAAGAAAGAAAATTAGTGTTTTTAATTTTAGAACTGTGAAAAAACCATAAAGTTATCTTTTTAATTAAATTCAACTGTGAAACATATACAGAAAATTAATTAATTTCTAATTGAATCAAACTAAAATGAAAAGTAAAATTAACAGCTAAGTTAAACCCTAAAAATTTTTAATACTTGCTTTGGTATATAAAACATTTAATATACAATAGTTATAAACAGTGAATATTATTTGTTGAAAAAAATTAATTTTTAAAGAAACTTAGTATATTGAAATTTCATTACTTAATTCACTGTAATGAACTTTCAAACTTTAAAAATTTTAATACTAACTATACTTATCAAATTGTATAACCCTTGTACCTTATATTACACAAACTCTTCAAACTTCTTTCTACACAATTTAACAGTGACTGTGCATTTTGCCAATTAAACAAAGTTATAAAAAAGAAATTGATTAAATTAAGCAATAAACATCAATTGTTATTGTGATATTAAAACTGAGAAGATCTTTTCAAATTTAATAAAAATAAAAATTGGACATAAACAAGTTTAAAATTTGTTTTCTCTTCCAACACTTTTCTTATGCCTTTATATAAAAGGAATTACTAGGAGGAATTAGGAATTTATGGAAGGAATTTAAATTAGGAGGAAGGATTATAATATCATCTATAAAGTAGAAATAAACATTGTTAAAACATCTCACCTGAGGACAGGTGAGGAAATTTGTAAATTAAAATTAATAATAAAATAATAACTTAAAATTAATGCAAATTAATTTTATACTTAATCAAAACATGTCGACAAAATATTTCCTTATTTATTAGAAAGATTTTTTCATATTATTTTACATACATACAATTACAGATGTTTTCCTTATTCCTGCATTATTAATAGAGAGTGCTAAGTATATTTTTCAGTTCGTTTTTCAGAGACTAGAAATATTTTTGTGATTTATTACCATACCTAATTAAGCATGACAAATATGAAACTATATTTTTGTGTATGAAATATTAATGGATCAAAATCTTTATTTTATATAGAATAACTAAAAATCATATAAAGAGTTTCATTTTTACAAAAATTTTGCGATACATTTTCAACTTTTAATTGCTTAAAACTACACTTAAAATGTTTTCCCAAAAACATTTATAATCACCATTTCATTATCAAAATTAATCATTTGAGAAAGTAAGATCTGTTTTTTTCATTTAAACGTTTTGCAGTTTTCTCTTTTCCAAACATTATAAAATTTTTGACATTGCATTTATTTATTTAAAAGATTTACTTTTGCCGATTCTTTGGCATTTTGATTTTTTATCATTCCTCACTATGGTACGTTGGGATATCTGCAGCTGGGGGAAAACTATACCATATAAGCTTCACTGTCGATGCCAGACACACTGTTATAAGTCACCACAAATCTATGCTTTTTTTAAAACATCCGTGTTCACCAACAGAATATAAGCTTTAAAATCTCATCATTTGTGCCAGCCACACAGTCCGCTGAACTATAGAAATATATATTGCAATTGATAAATTAATTTTTATAATATAAGAACCTCTAGGAGTCTCATAGCCAGCGAATAGCTCTATTACACTTGATGCCATAGGTTGTGGATTCAGTCTCTGGGCATGCCATGGATGTTTGTAGTTGTTCGGAATCCACTTTAAACCATAGGTCCCGGTATATTAGGACTGTAGAGAGTAGGGTATAGGGCTACGACAACCCTGTTCCCCGTAAGGAAGCTTTCTTCCTGCTCTCAAAAGAGACTCTACATGTAATCAAATGGCTTTGGCCCATCAGGGGGCTGTTGAGCTAGTGAAGAAAAGAGCACCTTACCATTTAAATTAAAACATCTTCGAGTAAAATTATTCATTTTCCATTGCATACAAAATTTATATATTACTAGCATATATAAATCTCTTATATAACTCTATTCGTGTTAAATTTCCTCATTTCATTTCTTGCCTTGCCAGAAAACGACCTAATCACTAATGCATCGCAAATAAACAACTCAACTCTCTCTTTCTCTTCTATTCTATCGGCTACAGATGCCAGAAGAAATCATTCTTTCTATTCTTTCCAAATGCTATTTTCTGGAAATAGTGCCTTTCATCCATGCCCAAGAGAACGTAAAATCTTTTACTTCCTACTACTTGTTGCTTTTCCAAGTTGCCAACCTGCTTGGGTGTGTACCAGGGAAGAAAATGTCCATGACCCTTTTTCTATAGTTTTTTATTTCTGCAAAAGCGGATCTCCAGGTTTAGAAAAAAGGGGAAGAAGAAATACTGGATTAAAGATCGATACCCACGTGACCTGCGAATCCGCCAATGGCGGATTCCCTGTATGCCCCACACCTTTTCTCATAGCTTGGACGGATGGGCTCCATCAAACGAAAGCCTATTTCCCACTTTTTCCAGAAAAGGAATGGTACTGGATCTGCCGACTTTTTGTCTCCTCTTTCGTCTACCATCCTCTCCTCAATCCGTGAGTGAGGAACAAGAAACGCATCTTGCAGGACATTCAATTAGAGCGAAGAAAAGAGGATTTCGGTTTTCAGGCCATCGTGGAGGAAGACTTTTACTTTGCAGAGACATGCCATATATATGGCACTAGAGTGGACTTAAGGCTTTTTGTTTCGAAAGCGATGAGTACACAAACCTGTTTAAGTGAAAGAGATGGGAACGAAATAGAGCCAAATTCTCCTTTTGCAACAAATATATTTATTATTTGCATTTTATAGTTTTATACAATTCTTCAAGATATTTTTTTTTCAATTTACTCTCTCATGCAAGAGTATAATAGCCGAACCACATCAGGCAAACCCTTTCACTTCCATGGACAAACATCGGTATTGGTATCGACATCGTAATATTTTCAATTCATTCAATATAGTTCACAACTTGTTTTCAGTCATGCCGTTTAATGCGTTAGCAATATTTGGCTCGCTTGACGAGCTTTGAAAACAGCTTCCAGGTGTTCAGTTCGAAGTGTTTGTTCAAGAATTGAAGGGTACAACTTCACAAACATTGTTATCACAAGTTATGAAAGAGTACATTGATGTGGTGCATGGGGTATTAATGGCTACATATACCCAGAAGATGCAGAACACTCAGTTTCCACCTTTGGAATGTTCCTTCAATATTGTGGCGGCTGCCTATGTAAATACTTCATATTTGGGAATGATGGGAATGGCATCTCAGCTCTAGTGATGTGGCATTGTTATTCGTAATTTTATAATTATGATATTAATAAACCCCTCATCAATCTGAACAGGTCATTAGAATGAGGGTTCAAAAAAATTAAAAACAGTCAAACTTTATTATCATGCACACTTATTTCTTTATCCACTCTTCAACCTCTTTTTACTCATAGTCATTTTTAGTTATCTTTGTACACTCTACACTCTCTGCTGTTATTTTGTTGTCCACACTTTGTTATTAAAATGTCCACTTTCAGTTACTCTTCAACAAACTTTGCAGACCCATTCTTTGGACAATTCTCAAGTGTTGTTTTCCAACTTCACTCTTTTGTTACTCTTGGACCACTGTTTGTTACATCTCGACCACTTGTTATTTCTCTTCTTTATTCGTTAATTCTTTGCTATTTTTGTCATTATTTGTTGTCAACTCTTCGTTAAATATGTTTTGCTGTACATACTTTGTTCTTGTTATCCACTTCCATCCTCGTCACTCTTTGTCTGCTTTTATTTACTCTTCAACCAGTCTTTGCTACTCTTGGACTACTCTCTTTTACCCCTCAACCACTCTTAATTTTCTTTCATTTTGCTATTTTTTGACACTATTTGTTGTCAACTCTGCTTGATTCACTCTTAATTATCTAAAGCATACTTTCCACCAGTCGATGAAATGATGAAAGTGTTTGATTCGCATGACATCTTTGCAGATTGCTTGATTAACATTTCTTAATAAGTGAAGGTACTTCTCCGCCCCACTTGTAGTAAACAAAGAGACACTTTTTACTCAATGTTTTTTTTAGTTTAAATAATTAAGATACTTAACAATTATTTGTTGCTATATTCATTCAACTCCTTTGACAATTTATTTTTGTCTTTATATTCAACTCATATCTTTATTGGAAGGCTTAGGAAGATATTCCTCGTAGCCATTTTCCAAATAAGTCCTGGGCATTTGATGGCATGCAGATCTTTTGGATTGCTTTGTTCTTCTTTTCCTCTAATCCATCACGAGGGAAGTAAGACGCTTTTTGCTGATTAATTCAATTAGAATGAGGAGAACATATTTCAGTCTTATGTCTTAGGGAGAGATGCGCTTTCAGGTTTCGAGCATGGGACATATAGGAGTTAGATAGGAGACATAGGATAGAAGACATAGAAGTTATTTTTAAAAGGCTATTGTGCATTATATTTGTCGTTGATTCATAGATATGTGCAATATTTTCAGTATTATATCCAATTTCTTTCACAATTGGATAATCATAACCGCATCGATCTTTGAATACCCTAAGACTATGGTGACTTTTTAAAATGAATCATTTTCAGATCCGTTGCAATTCGAATAAAGCATCTCCTCAACATCCTGTAACGGAAATATGTGATATCCGTCTTTATAATCGAACCCGATGGAGGGAGTTTCTGGCTCATAGATTTATCTTACCGAACCTATACATTGAAACTTTTGATCTGTCTTAGTGTTTTTATTTTAGAAATGAACTTTCTAGATCATTAGGTAATCAATGCTTAAAAGGTCTCATACATTTTTGATGTACTGAAAGCTGAACCGAGATTCAGACAGGAGACAGTGTTTTCTATTCACAATAGTTATTTTCTTCTTTTCAATGCTGGAATTATAATTTTTCAGCAGCGAGCAGGTTTCATGAAAGCTCTGTTGCTCTATTCTACAGGTTTCGGGTTCGAGTTTCGGGGGAGAGACATATGGATGTTTGTAGGGTTTGGAATCCGCTTTAAAGCGTAGGTTCGGTCTAATATAACTACTACTATTACACCACACCAAACCACATCACTGTGCCTAGAGCTGAGTTGGCCCTATACAGTTTGGAGATGATGTGGGTGAAGTCTGATTGAGTTCTGTGTCAGGCACTCTGCATTCACCTGAGACCGGGACCTAAAAGGCTTAAAATGGTAACCGAACCACTACAGGAATCCACGTCACCGTCAGGATTCGAACCCCTCCGTGGTATCGAACGTCAAGTGTTAGCCACTCATACATCAGGCCTAGTCTAATAAGACTGTAGAGCATTCGACGTAGGGCTGACAGCCCTAACTCGTAAAAATCTTCTTTCAGATCTATAGCTGGGATTATTGCACCAAAGCTTTATTAAAAAGAATACCATATTGAATATTTTAAAAGCTTTTATAAAATCAGAAAGTAAAAACTTTAAAAACATGTGTGTGGTGCGTCCTCCCAAACTCGTTTTTGCTCTGTTTTATTTTCAATTTATTTTTTCTTCCTAACCTTAGGGATCCGATTTCAAAAATTACTAATAAAGAGACACACGATCTCGAATGTCGTTCAATTAGAGACTCCTCTGTGGCACAATATTGCCATACTCCTCGTGGGTACA